>WUAW01038527.1:13655-27166 GCA_017165845.1 Thaumetopoea pityocampa | reverse complement strand
ACGCGGGAGGCCGGGGTTCGATTCCCCGCCGGAGAGCCAGGGAAAAGGGCGTGAGTGTATGTATGTATGTACCTCCATACTTGGCAGGCATCTTGGAGATTGCAGTAGATCTTGATTGAACAGGATAACGCTGCTATTCATTATCCTGGTACGCCCCCTAGTTTTAACAGCATCTTTCATAGCATCTACGGCAAGATATGAAACGATGCTATTATTTTTATCAATCAATACATTCAATCAATAACTGACTAATATAGCGGACGAAATGCTGCACACTTCACTGTTTTGTCGAAATGAAGGCAAATTGTTTGCCGCGTCCTATTTGCGTTGTTTGTCGGCGTCCTAAAATTAAGGCCCTGATTTAAGGTCTGAATTTCAATGTTTGTATATTAAAATTTGTGACGGTAGCTGAATGACTACGCCACAACGTAACTGTTAAGGTGTTAACCCTAGTCGAGAATAATTTACTAGGTCACAATCACACGCGGCCTCGCATGCGTAGTTAGAGAAATTAGTTTCCAAGTAATGTCAGCGATACATTTTCGTGGTTTATTGACTCATGATTGATTTTGTGTGTAGATATTACACACAAAATTTCTGATGTTAACTGGAGAATTTTAAAAGTGCAATACACTATTGAAGAAAAGCCGTTCCAATTTCACGTCATGCTGTATAAATTTTACGTCGATTCAATTTACATTCTAATAGTAGTAGTTAACTCAAAGTGATATATTTCGATAACCGATTGTAATCGGTATCGATAATTGTAAATAACAACTGGTGTGAAACAACAGAATAAACCAATTAAAAGTGCAATTCAGTCTCTGAAATAATACAAGCTACGCCATCTATGGTAAGCAAATGAAACTTCTTAGTATACTAGCTTTTGTCTGTGGCTCCGCTCGCGTGAATGTCGGTTTTTCGCTACATTGAGAAACTCCAATACAATCACAGATTTATAGAAAATGCCTTAGAACCACGTTTACTTGACATCTCGTACTTTAACGGCGGCTACTAAAACAGAAATTAAGATTTATCTTCAATTCTACTGAACCGATTATCATGAAACATGTCGCAGTATTTAAGTCGAAATATGATAGTACCTTTAAAACTGTAATTGCACAACCAAAATCTACTTGCTGGTTTTTGCGTGAAGCCCGAACAAAGAAACAAATATACAAACAAACTAACGTCGACGGATTTGGTTTCAGAAGCCCTTAATTAAGTCGATCTGAGTAGTTTGATTTTAAATATCCTCGATTTTTGAAAATTTGACATTTAACAATTTTATAATAATATAGATACGTTGTACATTTATTTGGTTTTTTTTTTAATACAGAATGATAATAAGATTTTTTTCCGTATACGAGGTACGTAAAGGGTTTTATAGACTTAGCAATCTTGCAATTTATCTGAAAATAAATATGTACTGCTTGAGATAATATTAGGTCAATTCATTCAAACCTATTGAAATATTTTGTTATTACAAGAATAACTGCAATACTTGTATTTTTTTTACTATGTCAGGCAATTGCAATGTTGATTTTCCAGGTATAAATTTTCCTAAATTGGAAAATTGATTCCTGGCTTTGTGGAAAGAACTACAAGAAGATAATGATCCTGCATGTCAATGCAAGTCTACACAAATCGAGTATAATCAAGGACATTTTCGTGACAAGGGGAATTATGGAATGGTCTCGTCCCCCCCCCCCTACTTACCGTAAATGCAAGGCATAACGTCTTGCATTTACGGTTAGTTTGCCATTTTAAAGAATAATCTTCGTGGTAATACAGTCTAGTCTTTGGAGGAGTTAGAAGTATGTTTGGGCAGGGAGTCTTATTTGAGTAGAGGTGGGTAATACCGCAGGTACATATACAGCTGTACAGAAGCTCGAGGAGCGCTGGACCCGTGTGAGCACTTACAGAATTAGTATTAATTAAGTTTCTGTTACTAATCATTTCAATAAAACAATTAACAACACTTGGTCAAGTTTGAATGAATTGACCTAATAAAGAACTACTTTCTAACTAGAACACAACGTCGTTAAGAGTTACTTGGTGGGAAATTAATTTCGGGTATTACGCGAACTGTCGGCTACAATCTAAACCGAGTCAGCACAAACTGTAGAAACTAAGATGATGTACGAATCGCTGTCAACTTCAAACTTAATATATTCTGTGACGTACTTAGCGTTGGTCTCATCCATCTTTAGTGCCAAAAAATCATATATATTAACTGGAATGTTAATCGTGTGGATTCTAAATATCTTGCGGGGAAATCCCGAGTATATTTTTTCTATTTTTATGTTATAATATTGGTATAAAAAAACTCTTGACTGCATTGTAACTTCCAAATTCAAGTTCAGTTATGTCTTAGTATTTATCTATCTATTTATATATATAACACAATTTTTCTCTGGCTCTCCGGCGAGGAATCGAACCCTGGTCTCCCGCATGTCAGGCGGGGCATGTCCCGCATGTCATATACTGACCACTATACTACCGAAGAATTGGGGTAGGCGGAGACCACTTCTTTCCACTTGCTACGAGCCCCCACGGGAAACGAGACGTGTCGGGTGACGACGACGCCCCTATTTTATTAGTTTCAAAAGAGTTAAAGTTCTTCATTGCGTTCCCACGAATAGCACGCATTTTTGGGTAAGGCTAGCCATTATCTTACTATATGTTATAGTCCCATGTCCCAGTCTTGCCATACAGCCCTAATAGCCATTCATGTTATTTACATATATATGTAAATAAAGTTCGAAATTGGTTATTTAATAGTACTTTCAAGCAGGATCTTATAAAGCTCTCCGTAGAAAATTATTCTTGCCTAAGCAACTACGGAACTAATTCCGTTAAGTCAGCAAAAGGTTAAAGCACATTTTACATTAAACTTTTTGTGACCAACAAGGAAAATAAATTTTCTTGCTCGTATTAAAGTATAAACTTGGTAAATTCAAAAGAGGAAGCTGGTCACTCCGGAGCAATCTTTTATTAGTAACACGTGGAATTTAAATAACGTTTACATTCGTTTTAGAAGATGGGATTGAGAGCCATGGCACTCAAAGATATCATCCTAACTCTAAGAATCGAAAAGTCTCGGATTCAATTCTTGGTTGGCACCCTAATATTACCATGGCTTTTCCATGTTTCGGAAGCCGCGTAAAAGAGTGCGTCTCCGTTGCAGTCTCCACAACATTGACCATTAACAGGAATTGTGGAGGCTTACACGGATAACGTCAGATAATAATCGGTCATCTTAACCCATCCTATAGCCGCATCCTCTTCAAAGGCAGCAGACCCTGATACAAAAGTCGGAACAACGCTAAGTCGAGAGAAAGAAAAGAGAGAAAGAGAAGAAGAAAGAATAAGAGGGAGAGAGAGAGAGAGAGTAGGGGTTGGAAAGAAGTTTTAAACAAGAGTAGCGCTTTATTTGTTTACACACGACACTCCGATATCGTGTCGCACTTAAACACTTGATGTACGTACTACTAACGATCTACACATGCATCTCAAACTCCATCGGAAACCGGGAAGTGTGTCAAATTCAATTTTCAAGATACGATTACGGATAGACTCCGTGACAGGTGCATCTAAATGAAAGCTTATAAAAGTAGTATCACGTGACCTTTCGCCGTTCACCGAGTCGCTCGTCATCAAGTCGAATAACTTTATATTAATTCGAATTATTCGAATGATTTGTTGATTCGAATGAATTCGTTGATATTGTTCATATTCGCGCACCGCTAGAACACGGCGTCCTCTTATTTAAACTTAAATAATATTAACATTAGTTTTAAGACTGCAATTTTATATTTCATATCACACAAATGCCGGTTAAACAAAGCTTTGTACACAAAGAGGCCTCCGCGCCTCCGACAATTGACTAAATAAAATAGAATAATATGTTATTTTAAATGTTTTGCGTAATTTTGTTACTAGCATTTGCGTGTTTAAACCTTATATGTACTGCATACATACATATGTACACTCACGCCGGTATCCCATAAGGGTAGTCAGAGACCACAGTTCGCCATATATTACGATCCTGACACACCTCTCTCGCCGCATTCACATCCATACATCTTTTCATACACTTTTGTCGATTAAGGGTGCTAAAAACTTGACCATTTTGAAACAAGTTAATGACTTGATCAAATGAAGTTTTTTCTGAGCGCCCTTGTTCAACACTTCCGCTCAAAATTATCCGATATATTCGTTTCGTCATTTGAATCTCACTCGTTCCTTTTAAATGATCTAAACTTTGGAGCACACCTGTCTCAATCCTTGTCACCACATCATACTTCAACTTACACCGATCCATTATCACGCAATAGCAATACAAATATGTCAGTCGATCAGTCAGGGTGGCTCTACAGTACTAATTTCTTAATTAAATACTATACAGTGACCAGAACCAAAACTTCATAAATATGAAAGGTTTTCGTAACTTGATTATGGATTGAGACACGAAGCGTGGGTGGGTCATATGAGAAGTGTTCGAAAGGACGTGGCGGGTTAGAAAAATTCATCTGTAAGTCATCTATAGTGGATTCCATTGCCCTTAAAATCGCCAAAGACCACTGCAGAAGTTTTAATCTGTAAGAGTTCAAAACATTTATTACGAGTGGAGTAACTAATCTTAATCATAACGCGTTGCGCTCATTTTATGGGCACAACACTAAAAGCGGATTGGGGCCACTAAAATCACTTGACGTCCTCATAGATAATCATAAACCTCACCATGGGTTATATTATGTTTTCCTACATAGAATAGTCTCTGCATCAAAAAAAAGGCCTACCATTACCAATTTTCATTGCCGTGGTAATGAAAATTGGTAATGGTAGGTCTAGTGGATAGTGAACCGTGGATTTAGAGTAAGCGGGTAAGCCGTAATTAAAAAAAATTAAAACCGTTCTATCTCTCTAGGGATATCTTCTGGCTATTGTAGCGATCTAACGTTTAACTTCTAAATACAGCAATTCTATCTGAAACTACCTTTTTTCAAGTTTAAGTTTAGCTTTTCTTCAGATCCTTTATACCATCCTGAGCGTATTCGCGAATAGATTTGACTGTCGATACGTGAACCATTGTTACATGGTTCTCGTACTGACAAACAAATAAATGACTCAAAGGCAGGCTAATTATTATTAATTCATAGCATTAATTTATAGTATTAATTTATTTATTTATTTTCTTTTATTTAAATTAGTTGTATTTGTATCAATTTTCTGTATGGACCTAATTTGTCTGAAATAAATGAATTTAATTTAATTTATCTAAATTTGGACACCCGATGGTATATTAATACTAACTATATATTTAAATGTTTATAGGGTTGGTAATTAAATAGATCACCGTAATATTTTACAGGCGTTCTTGCATATTTTTATTTCTTGCTTCAACTTTCAAAAAAATCTGTTTTGTTCTAGAAATAATAGGAGCCCATGAAGCACAAAGAGACATTACTATAGACTAGTTTTATTTTCAATATTGTTTTTTTATTTTTTTAAAAATTATAATTAATTAAAATGAGAACGTTATAGTGGCCTAAGAAGTTAATTTAATATTTTCTCTATAGGTAACAGAGTAGTCACTTTTGGTGTATGAGAAATTTAAAAATTGGATTTAATCCTTTCTAAGTCTCATAACCTCACACGAGTATATATACAAATAATGCATTTAAGTGCATGAGGATACTAGAAGATATGTGGGATATTATTTAAACAGCCGAATCGACATTTGATTTTTTTAACTTGATTAGTATTCGAGATCAAATTTAAAATGTTTAAGCCAGTTACGAATTTTGTAATTTTAAGCGATTGAATATGCAAATTATAAAAGACCTTAATTTTGTAGTTTATTTAGCCAATTAACATTGCTTACCCAACATTTTAGAATCACGGATGCCGTATATTTAAATATTTGCAGATCTCTTTCGTTTGAGCTTTGGGACAGAAGGTAGATGCCAGGTAATTTTAATGGGCGAAAGCTTCACATGAATGATATCAGAATGGTATCAGAGGTCCTAGATGAGGCAGACATCCACTCGATAAAAAAGACTCCATTGGTTAAATCACCAACAGATGACGACAAAAATCTACCTTTAACAATAGAACTGAGTACACCAGCATAGAAAAGTCATTCCTCAATTCCTTCTTATGGCTGAGATCCGCTTTCACACTCAACACCTTTTCCGATATACGGTTAGTAGCTGCCATGTTTTGCTCAAGATATTCAAACGGCAACCACAAGTCCCCTTTTAAGTAATTCTCAAATACAAACGTTAAACGTGTTCTCAAGTTTCACGTTCAGGAAAGTTCGTAAATTATTTTGTATCCTATATTTGTGTATTTGTATATAACCTGTATTATATAAATTATATAAGCGTCAGTTAAGCTTCTGTTTCATAGTCCTTTTTTTATATCAGATACTCCAGCTAGCTTATGCCCGCGGCTTCGCCCGCGTGAATGTCTGTTTTCCGCTCCACGCGAAATCCCGACACAATCATCATAGATTTGTATAAAAAACCATAGAACCACATTTATCAAGCTATATCTTCAATTATACTGGACAGATTTTGATGAAGCATGCCGCGGTATTTAAGTCGGAATATTACCTTTAAGACTGTAACAGTTTAACCAACATTTACCCACCAGTTTTTGTGTGAAGTTGGGCTACAAACAAATAAACAAACAAACATCGACAGATTTGGTTTCACAAGTCCTTAATTAGTCGATCTGAGTTGTTTGCTTTTAAATATCTTTGATTTTTGAAAATTTGACATTCAACAATTTTATAATAGTATAGATAATGATCTAAAAAGATCTATAAAGATATACATATAGATGATCTATATAGGTCGTGGGTTCAATCTCGATGCGTATCACTGTGTTATTTCAAAATTTTGTAATGTCTACATTTTAGACGCCAATGCACTTACCTACAGAAGGATAGTTCCCGAGGAAATCTACATACACCCATGGTTGTGTGAAGTTTATCAACCTGCACTAGGCCAGCGTGGTAGACTAGGGCCTAATCCCCCTCCTGATTAGGAAAGGTCCCTGCCCCTGTGGTGGGAACAAATGTCAACTGAGAATAATGATAATGATATAAAGTAGTAATACAAATATAAAAAATATATACTAATATAATATACATATATACACTCACACCTTTTTCCCTGGTCCTCCGATGATATATATATATATATATATATATATATATATATATATATATAATCATATATAGAACACGCGAGCTTGGTTATACCTCACTCATTGGCAAAGAAATTAGGATCACTTACGCAGTACTAATTACTAGTGAAACTGTACACACTAGAGGTCGCTCGCCCATTCGTCACGCGAACACACAAATGCAGAAAGACATATATGTATATGTATTCGTCCATACACAAACCGATACGTATTTTCGCTTTTGGGTTCACTCGCCTCCAACCTACATTCCGACTCTTGAATTAATAAAAATACTGCTTAAAAATCTTCAACTGCCTTTATAGTATGTGTTATAACAAACTCGGTACTAATTGCCCTGAAGTCTAAACACTATTCCGCCCTCGTTTCCTCGTGCAGGCGGTTGAACCATTGTGGTTCGTTACCCTTCGCAAACAATCACGCTATGGCTTCGTCGCAGTTGTGTTTAGAACGAAGGTGGGGGGGGGGGATAAGACGAAAATAATTTGAGTATCAGCACGCTAGATCTTTAGTGGAGTGGGCAGGAGCGATATAAATAATGTGTCGTTTTAAATAAATACAATATGTAACAGTACAATTGCACCACCATATGAAATCTATCTATCCAAGGGTTATCTGGAAAAGCTAGTAGCAATATACGATATATTGCTACTAGCTTTTGCCCGCGGCTCCGTCCGCATTAATGTCGGTTTTCCACTACATAGAAAATTCCGACACAATCATAGACTAAACTTATAAAACCACTTTTACTTGACCTCTCGTACCTTAAAAGCGGCCACTAAAACAGGAATCAAGCTGCATCTTCAATTCTACTGGATCGATTTTGATAAAGCATGTAGCAGTTTTTAAGTCGGAATAGTACCTTTAATATTGTAATAGTTTGACCAAAACCTTCTCACTGGTTTTTACATGAAGATCGTACAAACAAAAAAAATATCGACAGATTTCGTTTCAGAAGCTGTTAATTTGTCGATCTGAGTAATTTTTGACTTACAAAATTTGAAATTTAACAATTTTATAATAGTATAGAATAAATATAAGAGGAAAAGATGACACATAATACTATCTAAGACATCTCTTTCGCCTCATCCAGATTCATACATCTTTTCATTTTCATCGATTTACGGTGCTGGTGTAGTTGACTTTTTGAAACGAGGTGTTTATTTAACCATGGTAGTTTCTCCTTACGCAAGTTAACCGCATTGGCTTATTTAAATATCATCGTTATTATCTATTGTCTCACTGCAGGTCTCAGGTCGCCTCTCAGAGTGAGAGGAGTTAGTCTGTAGTCCACCACATTGGCCTAATGCGGGTTAACAGACTTAGACACGCCGTCAACAAAATCTTCACACTTTTACTTGACCTCTTATACCTTAACGGCGGCTACTAAAACAAGGATCAAGCTGTATCTTCAGTTCTACTGAACCGATTTTGATGAAACATGCCGCAGTATTTAAATCGGAATATTACCGTTAAGACTGTAATTGTTTCACTAAAATCTACCTGCTGATTTTTTCGTGAAGCCCGAACAAACACACAAAAAAACATCGACGGATTTGGATTCAGAAGCCCTTAATTAGTCGACCTGAGTACTTTGTTTATGGATATTTTTGATTTTTAAAAATTTGACAAATAATTTTATAATAGTATGTACATAAGATAGATTATTAGAATAGAATTCATTTTGTGATATAACATTTTTATGACATGGAATAATGTCAATCATTTACATATGCACCTTCACTTTGTGTTTATGATAACTGCTGATGCTTATTTTTTTTGCGTTGTTATTGTTCATTTGTGTTTGTGAAACCTGTTTTGTATTTTATAGTCGACAATTCTGGTGTGCGGTAAAACTCGAATGAGTTTATCTTACACCTTAAGCTTATAGCTCTTGTATTTTTTATTAATAAATAAATAAATAAAAAATATAACAGAAAGGAATGAAATTAATGGGATGGAATAGAATTGCTTGAATAGAATACTCTTTAATTGCACACATTATATTAAAATAGCCTAGAGTGTGCATAGGATGTTCTCATCGCAAATTGCGTTTTAATTCTAACAACCTTTCTGCTCTCAATATAAAACAGTGAATTTCAGAATTCGTTGGTATAAAAAAAAGGTTTTCAATTAATGAACTTTTTAACGGGCTTCCTTTCAAATAAAATGTTCAGATTTTTTTATGAATGCCTGAAATGCAATCAAACACTTTAGCTTCGTGTTCCCAGCTATTGTTCCTTTGTGTCACATTGTAGAATAAAATGGGTTCAGTATAGAGCATTACTGCACCTTTTATTCCGCAGAACTTTATTCATTTTATATACTTTTGTGGTGCAGTAAAACGCATAAAGAATATTAACCACAGAATAAAAATAGAGAATTTAACACAATTTTTCAGTAGATGCAATCTACATTATATAATAATAAATAAAATTGAAGTGTCTATCTATGATTTCGAAATAAAGGGTTTTCTTAAGCTATATGGCTATTTGCACGTAACCGAAAATCAAAACTCCAGTTTTGAAATTATTGTTTGTCTGTTTGTTTTTTTTGGGCTCTCAATTTTTCAATCTCCGAAATGGCTGAACCGATTTCATTAATGGCCAAAGTGCCATAAGACATATTTCCATATTGCCATTCGGCCATCTGAAATATGTCTTATAAATCTATATAGATTTATAAAACATATTTCAGATGCTTCAGCCATTGATTGATAAAGTATAATACATACTAAGCTTTATGATTCTTATAGCTATAAGTAAAAACTGAAATTGAACTTACTTGACTTATATGTCAAAGTAATCACTCAAGAACTGCCCCATCTGTTGAGAATACGTGGAACTAAGTCGCCATATTACTTTGAATTAAATCATAAACACACATATTCTTTTCCTTAGTGTACAAACAAAATAATTTTGAACTCTTATCAATCCGAAGAGAATTGCTACAACTAGTTCACAAAACTGTCGTCTGATAGTCGTGAAGATATAAAGGCACGAAAAGAAAATCCTTGAAAAGGAACTGTTTGACAAAGATGGCTGCGATAAGTCTGTATTTATAAACTAAGCGTTCCGGCTCCCGCCCCGAGCTGTTTCATTGTGAAAATGATCCTTCTTAACAATTTCTTTTATTTTGCTTTATTAGGGTACACGGGAAAAGATATAAATTGGACTCGACTCGACTCAGATTTGGTACTGGGACTACATACATAATACAATTTCAAATAATGAGTCGAAAGGCCTTTTCTATTGGATATTTTTAAAATTGGAATTCTGTGTTAGGTGGGTGGACTAGTCACAAATCGTCTTACACCAATGGTGTAAGACGATTTGTGACTCTCCCGTGAATTTATTTATTAGTACGTTTAAAGCGCTTCAAGCGGATACCCAGAGAACATGATTAGATGTACTTTTATACTATAAATGTATCCAGGAATTTTGTTACTAAACATTGCCTTAAGTGAACATGATATTTGATATAATTATGAAGTTGAAGAAAACGTGTCTCGTGAGGATATATCGGAAAAGAGAAGATCTTCTGATCAGACGGGTCTTATGTTTAGCACCGTCCCGCTGGCTGACGTCGGGACGTACTATATGCTAGATAGCCATCAAACTTTATTTGCGTGATTCAAACTTCTATGTTAATGTCGTCATTCAAGAATTGTGCCATCTGTTGAGGTTGCGTGGTTATTATGTAGCGAAGTAGGTTATCACGGATGATTGTCATCGTAAATTAGCTCATAATGGAAACCCACGTCACATGCCTCGTACATTAGAAGCTGTCTTAGTTTTCGCGATATATTATTCGAAGAAGGTCAGTTGATAAGATTTTGCTACGTTATATTTTTTTTCCAAATGTGCGATTGTCTATCCACAGAACTAACCGTACTATAAAACACGTGAGTATACTGTGAGTATAGTTTTGTTACTGAGTTCGAGATGGCTTTGTGAACAATAGTAGTAGTTTCGTGCGTATTTAAAGAATAAGGAAGAGGGTAGATTGATTTGTTTGCTCATAAAGTCCCGCAGTATATTCATTTCATTATTGTTAATTTACCATTATCATCATCATTTCAGCCCGTAGCTATCCACTGCTGAACATAGGCCCCTCCAATAGAATTCCAGCGCAACCGGTCCACAGCCACCTGCATCCAGCGAGACCCAGCGATCCTCACCAGGTCGTCAGTCCATCTCATAGATGGCCGTCCCACACTGCGCTTGCTAGTACGTGATCTCCATTCAAGGACCTTTTTGCCCCATCGGCCATCCAATCTTCGCGCTATGTGGCCTACCCATTGCCACTTCAGCTTGCTATTAACCTTGCTTGCTTCAGCTTGCTATTATTATTATTATTATTAATTAACCAGATACATTTGGGTAGTTCAGCCATTACCTTAGAGGCCTAGGAAATGCCACCTAGTAGCCTTAGACTCTATGGAGAGGCATGCAATGAGGCTTATTAGTAACCCTGGTAGCCTGGTAGGTAGCCTTATCCAGTAATTCAATCAAAATCTACTGCGATCTTCAAGCTTCCAGATTATCACGATTCCCATCTTTTTAAGAGCGAGTCCCAAGCCCAAGTGGGCTTCCACGGGCTTATAATGATGATGATGTTGAACCAGCCATTATTCGGCAATTGCTGCCCATTATCATGGTTGATCTCTCAACTGATTCTCACATCATTCATGAGAAGAAATGAAATGACGTTATTATTATGCCTGCGCCACTTAGCAACAAAGATTGCTTGTTTTCTTTCAATAAATATAATATTGTCCTCGATTGTAACACACGCATAAATGAACGTATCGAATGATAGTTTCCGATACAAGAACACGAAACCAATTCCATCTTTAATTTCCGATCCAGTTGATAACCGTTGTTTCCTTTATTTGGCATCTATCATGTTTCTAATATATTTCAGTTTATCTCATGTTAACATCTGAAAATACTTTATATTTAAGATGTTTGTTTGATTGAGGAATAGCGTGATAACGGATCCATGTAAGTTGAAGTATGATGTGGTGACAAGGATCGAGAAAGGAATGCTCCAATGGTTTGGTAATTTAGAAAGGATGAGTGAGACTCGATTGACGAAACAAATATACCGGGGAAATGTGAGTAGAAATGTCGGAAGAGGGCGCCCAGGAAAAACTTTGTTTAACTCAAAAACTTCTTTCATAATGGTCAAGTTCGTAGCACCCTTAATCGATAAAAGTGTATGTATGTTTGTGTGTGAATAATATGTATGTATGTGGATAAAGATGTATGTATGTGGATGAGACGAGAAATGTGTTTCAGGATCGTGGTATGTAGTGAACTGACCACAGTTACTCTATTTACTCTTATAGGATAACACATGCACATGAGTGTAAGTATGTATGTATGTATATATCAAATGATAGTTTCTGATATAAAAATATGTCAACGATTCCATCTTTAATTTCCGATTCAGTAGATAATAGATAACCATTGTTTCCTATATTCGATTTCTATCGTGTTTCTAATATATTTTTATTTATATACTAGCTTTTGTCCGCGGCTCCGCTCGCGTGAATGCCGGTTTTCCGCTACATGGGAAATCCCAACGCAATCATAGATTTATATAAAAAGCCTTATAACTACTCTTACTTGACCTCTCATACCTCAACGACTGCTACTAAAATAGGGCTCAAACTGTACTCGTATCTTCAATTCTGCCGCGGTATTTATTGAAAACAGTTGGAATGGTATTTTTAAGACTGTTATAGTTTGACCAAAATCTACCCTCTAGCTTTTGCGTGAGGCTCGAACAAACAAACATCGAAGGATTTGGTTTCAGAAGCCTTTAGTTAGTCGATCTGTGTAGTTTGTTTTTAAATATCTTTGATTTTTGAATATTTGACATTTAACAATTTTATAATAGTATAAGATTATACATGTGAAAATATAACAACTGATTGACACTGCTCTCTGTACCAATGAGTCATTGGTACAGAGTTTGCTGTTCATTATACAAAGTTTGCTCCTGCAAACTTTGTATAATGAACACAAATGCTTTTATCCGAGTCATGAACATATTTGCAAATAGACTTAAGTATACGGGTAAGCGACCCCGGACCCCGAGCTACTACTGTCTCTTCCTTCTCCTTCCGGGATAGTAGTATACTATATCCTATAGTCCTTCATCTAAATTCCATATTCCTTCTCAATACACCTTTCCCACACTCATCCTATTTCCTTTCGTCTCCATTACGCCATGGGAATGTAATGAGGAACTTTAATACTTTTGAACCTTATAAAATGGCGGCT
>WUAW01038527.1:3159-13583 GCA_017165845.1 Thaumetopoea pityocampa | reverse complement strand
AAAGAGGCGTGACTGCATGTATGTATGTAGTATGTACTATGGTCTCTGCCTACCCTTATGGGATATCGGCGTGATGTATGTATGAACATATTTATGTACCCAAAACACACGGAATCCTAGTTTGGGACTAGATCAACGTGTGTGAGAGTCTGCATAATATTATTATTATAAATTATTATTATGAACTTTTTTCTATTGTTCAAGTAATCATTTCAAAAAGTTCAAGTTCATAGGAAAGGTAAATAATATTGGTCCCCTAGTCCATATTCGTCCCCACTACAGGGCACGGACCTCCCCTAATTAGGAAGGGGATTAGGCCGACTACGGCCTAATTCCCTTCCTAATTCAGAATACTAGGCCAGCACGGTATACTAATACCGTGCTGGCCTAGTGCGGGTTGGTAGACTTCACACACCCATGCGGGCATGCAGGTTTCCTCACGAAGTTTTCCTTCTCCGTTGAGTACATTGACGTCTACAATGTAGACCGTACATGAATTAGAAAATAACTCAGTGATACGCGACCGGGATTGAACCCGCGACCTTTCAATCGTAAGGTGTGTCTAAAGCTACTACACCACCAATGTTCCTTAATAATATAGTATTAAATGATAACAAATCGGTGGGACGCAGAATCTATTTCTACTCTGCTGCTCACCTAAAGACTGTAACATTATGTGACTGCATACTGTTCCGTATTTCAAGTATGTTTATAGTTATAACACAAACAATGTTCCGTTTATTTTGTCAAAATTCATTTTTATTTATATTGTGGAGAAGGATGCGCGCGTTGTGTAAATAAAAACAAATTTGATTGACTCCTGCTTATTCCCACATAAAATATTGATTTACAAATATAAAATATTATAATGCATACATGCTTGTGGAATTTTGCCGTAGCCAACCCGATTCTTCCTTTGTTAGTAACCTTTTTTTTCCGCACAGAAAATGGCTGACCCATACCGCCGCGCTGAGGGCACAGCACGACGGTTATGTGAGGATTGCACCCACTTAAAACTGTGCGGCGTCCGCCTTGGCCCTTGCGCCTGAGCGCGGGAATTTTGTTAGTAACCTAGCAACGACGCTCGGAATTAAAAGGAGAGTGTGTGCGGCTAGGAATGAGCCGCCACAATATTACTATTTATATTGGAAATGTGTGGTTACACAACAAAAACCTGCGGCAACTACGGGTGGCATACACTGTCATCATTGACAGTACTCACTACATTCCTCCAACTCCGAGAGAGCTGTGTGTGCGCGGGTAAATGCACCTAACAGCGACATAAGGAAACTAAATATTATCACGGCGGGTGTGGTGCGTGTGGGCAGTGACAACAGTGGTAATACATAACAACGAGCACAATATACGAGAGACCAGCGCCAGAGGTACCCTTAGGCCTAAGGAGGAGCCAGATGGCCAAGCGGTACGAGGTGAGTGGCACTCCTGCATTTCCAATCTCAAACACATATATTTCTATTGATTATTTTCATTCCAGTGCTAATTGGAGAAATGGAATTTATTACTTTAAGAGCAGTGATTCTTAACCTTTTTTTTTATCGCGGCACACTTTTAAACGATATCAAAATTTGGCGGCACACAAAGAGAAAGATAATTTTAAAAGTTGAATGTAAAATAAAATATTATGTACTACAAAAACAACAGTGCGTTTATTAAGGGATTAATTACAAGTTAATGAAGAGAATACTTTTAATGAGAAATTTGAGCTTGATGTTTTTTGATAATTTCATTTACATTTGGTCGTAGAAATAACAATGCTACTAAAGCTAAAATTTGACGGCACACTTAATTTGGCGGCGCACAAAAGTGCCGCGGCAATATCATTGAGAATCACTGCTTTAGAGAGTGTAAGTGGAAATTTCGGATTAGAGCGCTCAGGAAAAATCTACCTTGATCAAATCAACAACTTGTTTCAAAAAGGTCAAGTTCGTAGCGTCCTTAATCGAAGAAAGTGTATGAAAAGATGTATAAATGTGGATAAGGCGAGAGAGGTGTATCAGGATCATCGTATGTGGCGTCAACTATGTTCTTTGCCTACCTTTATGAGATACCAGCGTAAGGGTATGCATGTAAAACTTGAGACGTTTTTCTCAAAATTCAAATATTCTCAACCCTAGCTCAAGTCTCTCGTGCATAAAGGTTTATATATCAACACGGAACGATAATGATGATAACACTTAAATCCAAAAGTCAATTTCGTAGCACCCTTTATCGACGAAAGTGTATGAAAAATGTATGGATCTGGATGAGGCGAGAAAGGTTTGTCAGAATCGTAGTATGTGACAAACTGTGGTCTCTACCTACCATTATCCGATACCGGCGTGAGTGTATGTATGTATGTAACTGCAAATATAACGCATACTCCTGCATACCCAGTCAACAAAAAAAAACATTTTATTTTTGTTTGTCCTGTTAGGACATAAATACACATACTGGCCATATTTTAAAATTTGGCTTAGAAACGTGTAAAAATAACGGTCGAGTATTATATAAAGATTTATGGACACATTGAATGAATATTTATTTGGTTTGGTCTAGCGAAAATTGAGGATCGCGTGGATTTTAACAGCTTAGTCCACATAGAACTGAAAATGTGTTTGTTTATTCGTTGGTATTAACGCCTCAATCTCTGAGCTTAAATTGATTCGAATTTTAATAGGGCACCTTCATCGCCAATATAGGAAAGTTACTGTGAGCGAAACTGCAGCTCTCGGCTGGTTAAATAAACTTTAGTGATTTTCATAGTTACTGGTGCCGATTCTGTTGTAACAGAACCTAACTAAATGTCTTCCCTCCCTATCTTTTTCTAATGTCAAACGCCAAAATGAGATAGCTACAGTTTTGGTGCTCTCAGTTTCGGTTAGAAACGTCAAAATTAAAAGATCTAGGCGCGATTTCGGAATACTAAAGATACCCAAAAATGTAACATTTATTTGAACCGTTTTACAGAAACGTAGGTCGGTACTCGCTATAAATGTTTGCTATCTCGTTTTGACGTTTGACATTAGAAAAAGACAGAGAGGGACCAAATTTAATTTAGTTCTATACAACAGAATCGGCATCAGTCTTCGCCAAAATAATTTATCTGTATCTATATATGTACATTCATTCAATCACTCACTCAGTGAGTGAGTGAGTGACGGAAATGGGAATGAATGAAGGATATGTAGTGACATATCCTTCAAAATAATTTATCTGTATCTATATATGTACATTCATTCAATCACTCACTCAGTGAGTAAGTGAGTGACGGAAATGGGAATTAATGAAGGATATGTAGTGACATATCCTTCATTCATTCCCATTTCCGTTACGCCCTCTTCAAAAAACGAAAATCGGTCCAATAGAATTGAAAATACAGCTCGATCCCTGTTTTAGTAACCACCGTTAAGGTACGAGAGGTCAAGTAAAAGTGGACCATGGCTCTTTATATAAATCTATGGTTGTGTCGGGATTTCCCATATAGTGGAAAACTTTCATTCACGCGGGCGGAGCCACAGGCAAACTCGCACTAATAGTAATTTCAAAATAATATAATATTAAACATATCTCTATTTTAAAGTTGCCATGCACTCCGCCCGTCAATATTTTACTTCGTCTACACTGGCGTTCCCTAGTCTATCGAGAGCAAAGCAAGCAACGAACGGTGTGCAAATATTAGCTTATCACAATATTCCGATATACGTTCATATTCAGTTTATAATGGTGCTGATTCTGTTGTAACGGAACTTAACTAAATATCGTCCATCCCTATCTTTTTCTAATGTTAAACGCCAAAACGAGATAGCAAACATTTATAGCGAGTACCGACCTACGTTTCTGTCAAACGGTTCAAAAAAAATTTGCGTTTTTGCTTATATTAGAAATCGTGTCTAAATCTTTTAATTTTGACGTGTGTAAACGAAACGGACAGCACCAAAATTGTAGCTATCTCGTTTTGACGTATGACATTAGAAAAAGATAGGGAAGGTTAAATCTAGTTAATCTCTGTTACAATAGAATCAGCATCAATTATTTTATCATCTAACATTTAGCCGGCATAATAATGGCGTCACTCCATCTTGTTCCGTGGGTGCTGTGAGAAACAGCTAAGAATTATACCAGTATAATGATCAGCGGCGTTAGCTTGTTATTCAATCAAAATCTGCTGCGATCACCAAGACGCCTGCTAAGCGTGAAGATAATGACAAATCAACCTGTCAACCCGCTCGGTGTGATGATTATTGGAGGAGGCCCATGTGAATTTCTGCGTAGTTATTTATGATGATGAATGATGATGATGATAGTATTTATTTATTTACACTTCATACATTAGTAGTATATGAACGGAATTGATGCCTAAGGTATTTTCTACTAGTCGACATTTAGATGCTGCTGACATTACATAAGGTAGGTGAAGTGACTGATAAAGGGGTATGAGATACAAGCTTATTTAAAGAATATCATCATCATCATATTAGCTCACAGACGTCCACTGCTGGACATAAGCTTGCTCCAATGATCACCACAGAAAACAGCTATGAGCCTCCTGCATCCACCTCAATTACTGTGATAAAAGAGTGGTGGTCTTCTACTTTAAACAGTTTTGTCTTATTATTATCATCATATAAGCCCACAGATGTTCACTGCTGGACATAGATCTCCTCTAATGATCGCCACACCAAGTGGCTGTGAGCCGCTCGCATCCATCATTTGTCCGCGACCTAGTCGGGGGTCGACTCATATTACGCTTCCCAGTTCGGATGTCGCCATTCAACCATTTTAGGACCCCAAAGTCTATCGGTTCTATGTAAACTATAACTTACTTTTAGAAAATCACAAAGATGTCACCTCCCGAATACGTAATTACGATAAAGTTCTGAAAACGATAACAGTTTATCACTGCACCGCTTCAGAGTTATAAAGTTACGTTAAGTGCATGCGCACTCAATAGACGTTATAAACTCTACGCCCTCGGCGAGTCGTTATTTTTAGTAACTTATCTACACACCTGTTAAGAAGGTTGTGTGTTGTAAAATTTTATGATCGTTCAATGACCACAGAATAGTGTGCTTCGATTAATCGTTTGGTACGAGTACATTGATGGTCTAGCTGTGGCAGACGCGACTCGCTACAAAAAAGGTCGTGGGTTCGATTTAACCGATTAGAGAGCCTTCAGTCGTCGATGATACGAGCCGCTCTTCGCTGAATATTGCCTACACGGAAATCAAAGAGTTTTGACTTTTCTCCATTTAATCTGTTATAACCACCTTCATGTATAGCAATGGCAAGTATTTTTATCTGTGGGCTACAGAAAACTCATCAGCTTGGAGACCTTTTTATGTCTCTAGTAGTGTTTGTACACACAGTGACTAAAACCGGAACATAAGTAGCGTTAGAAGTTAGTTATACATATCGAATTACGTTTATTAAACGTACCGTTACGTAACGTAACGTACGTTAATATTAAGTACCTACCTATAAAAATTAAAAAATATATATAAAAAGTATTTCTTATTGACGACTGATCGACAAAGTTTCAGTGACCCTGTTTTCTGTGCTATAGAGTCCCAGATTCGAATCCTGATAGGGACAAACTTCGTGTGATGACTATCCTAGTCATAGGCGTAGTTATCTATTGTATTTATTTATATAAGTATGTATCTCATTATCTAGTACTCAAGATGCAGGGAATCCTTGTTCGGGGCTAGATCAGTGTGTGTGTGAAAGTGTGCAGAATATTATTATTATCTTTACTAAAAGAATTTCTCAGCTAGTGCTGGTGAATTAGTAACGGATACGGGTTGCAGCCAAGTAACCGTCATTTTAAACAGATATTTTATTCATGATCCATACTACTAGATATTGCTGAATCGTCGTCGCTCTGCATGAATTTTAATTTTATTATTATTATTTATTTATCTGCTGACCGTACACCGATACAAAAATAAAAACGTCTCCGAGCTGATCTGGCTCTACGAGTACACGTTTACTTGTGGACGTATAAGGATCATAACTCGTGCTAGCCAGATTAAGCACCCGCTGCACGTACTACAAGCAATCTAATTGGACAGAATCACTACGAAAATGTTGTGCTCTCTCTCTCTCTCTCTGTGCGAAGATTTGTGTTGAACATTAATTTGTGTTACTTACTACACACATTGCAATAAATTAACCGGCGTGTGTTAATACTGATGTATTACACACGGTTTTATAAACCACTAGCTTTTGCACGCGGCTCCGTCGGGAACCTGGGAAATTCTAACACAATCATAGATTTATATAAACTAGTACCTTAACGGCGACTACTAAAACAGGGATCAAGTTGTATCTACAATTCTAGTGGACCGATTTTGATGAAACATGGCGCAGTAATTAAGTTGAAATAATACCTTTAAGACTGTAATAGTTTAATCAAAATCTATCCGCTGGTTTTTGCGTGAAGCCCGAACAAACAAACAAACATCGACGAATTTGGTTTCAGAAGCCGTTAATTAGTAGATCTGAGTGGTTTGTTTTTAAATATTTATGATTTTTGAAAATTTGACATTTAACAATTTTATAATAGTATTGATATAATATATAATAAGTATTGTTATACAATAGTATTTAGTTGGACTAACTAAATTGCTGTGTGGTGCCAGCATAGCAATAGCGTCACTCCTTCTCTTCCCATGTGCATTGGTGGTGTAGTGGTTTTAGACACGGCTTGCGATCGAAGGGTCGTGGGTTCGATCCCGGTTCCGTACCACTGAGTTATTATTTGTAATTCATCCACGTTTTACATTGTAGACACCAATGTACTTAACGGAGAAGGAAAACTTCGTGATGAAACCTGCATGCCCGCATGAGTGTGTGAAGTCTACCAACCCGCACTAGGCCAGCGCGGTAGACTACGGCCTAATCCTCCTCTTGATCAGGGGAGATCCGTGCCCCTGTAGTGGGGACGATGTGTACGGGGGATGATCTCTTCCCGTGCATGCTTGAGAACCAGCTAGTTAGTCACTCAAATTCTACTTCGATGTCCAAGAACCCCGTCACGCGTGGAAATGGTGGCAATTCCCTCCTTTTTCAGTCCTATTTCCATTAGTGAACTTGCAAGGACTGATGATGATAATGAATATTTCTCTAATGCAAAATTAATTTGTATAAATAGGGGAATCGTTACATATAATTTTACATAATTGCTCTAACAAAGAAGTCTAATATTTTCAATTGTCTGTCTTGTATTCACTCTCGTGTGTACTTCTTTATTTCAACCTATAAACGTATAAATTGCTTTTGATTTATTTTTAAATGATGCTAATAAATTTTGTGCCAACAATAAATTAACAATATTCTAAGTTTCTCTCAAAGATATAACAAACTACCAAAGTCCACTTAACAAATTAAAGGTCGCCCAAGAGCTGACAGCAATTCCAATATTTCAATTTTAACTTAACAGTTCTCGAACTGCAAAATGTTTGCACTACCAGATTTAATTACATAAGGCGTTAACCGTTGAGTTTTGGAAGGGACAATTTGTGTTTATCTTGCCCCAAAATTCATGTCTTCCTGAAATGGGAGGTTAGCACGTCTCGAAATTATGGAGATAGCGTTACTGGATGGTGTATACTTATACGATAAAATAAATAATAATTATTTATTAAGTTACTTATTGTATGGTAAATACACAGCGTGTGTGGTTTCCATAAAATTTACATGTTTTTAGTGGTTGCTGTGAGGTCCAGCTAAGGTACCAGGATAATGGGTAGCAACGGTATCTTGTTACTCAATCAAAATGTACTGCGATCTCCGAGACGCCTGTTTAGCGTTATGGGAAATCCCTTCTTTTTAGGTAGGAAGCCCATATCCAACAGTAAACTTCTACGGGGTGATGAAATGATGTTGACTTGGGAATATATATTAGGTATGACAAAAAAAAATAACCTAAATGACTGAAACATTTTTTTTTTCAATTACCTACATCATGTACAATTAATATTTTGGTACTTGTCTTAAAATATACATAACGAGAGAGGAGGTGGCTTTAGCTATGAAATAGTTCGTGACATTATCCTGGCGCTCTTACTAAGAGTGCTCTGCCCCCTAGCTAAGTTGAATTTCTACGATCGTTAACGCTAATAGAAAGGAAAATATGTATTCAAATTACATTTGTAATCGATAAATCACGGCTGATGTGGCAATTACAAATGCCATTCCAATACATATTTTTCGTTTCTATTATCGTTAACGATAGTAGAAATTCAACTTGACTAGGGGGGCTGTACTGAGAGAGACATATCATGTATACTAGCCGAGCTATCACAATGTTTGTCTAGCAAGTCAGAAACATTATGAAGAAATTATGGCGCACGCGAAAAAGTGCATGTGAGCAAATCGGCGAGTAACAGCTAGTTATATATAAGTATTAATGATGAAAGTACGGTGACGTGACGTATACTAATCCAAAATGTAACTTAACCGCCTCCTCATATAATTATATTAAGATTTATATTCAGTGTCGTAGTAATTGATATTATAATATAATTAATTGTTCCTGTAATTAATTAATGTCACAATCATTAATAATGTTGTCCTGTAATTAATGGCACATAATTAATGTCTTAAGCATTAAGTCGACTTTTATATGTTATAAATAAATTTTAAATGAATATTTTTTTATTTTTGTTAGACATTCATGGGTGCCTTGGCCCAGAAGCGAACCCTCGAAAGCAATTGTAGTGACAACCATCATGCCCCAACTTTGATATAAATGGAAAAAATATTTTACGCCACATCCATTGATTTGTTTCTTTGACACGGGACGCTTCAGAATCAAGCGCAAACTTATTTAATTAGTATTCTGTAAATGAGAGGGGGGGGGGGGTCTTTGAAAGAGGGAGCCCGGTGACAATCTAAATACAAGCACTTTAATTTTTCGTTAATCGCCGCTAAAGTCGCGAAGTTATGCGAATGCACGCTCCGTGTTTACAGCTTTCGTTATATCTCCGTTCGCAGTCGCTGCGAAGGGAACACAGTTCGAGAGAATTTATTTCACGTTACCGTAGGTCAAGGCACAATTATATGAATTTCTTATGAAATAATCTGAGAGGATGTATTTTGACCCGATTTTAGGGCAGCGAGTTTATTTTAACAAATCAGGTGTTAAAACATATATTTAGCAACAGATGTTCCGTGGAAATCTATTATTGGAAAATGAAGAAGAAAATGAATTACGTGTGCAGTCAGACCGAGTACCACTCATCGTATTGATTAATTCATTGATTACTGAAAAATAAAGTTGAAAACAATCGTTTTTATCCATCAAAAATCTGATATGTTCGGATAATATTCGTGGTTTTGAAGGATTCCGTATAGAAATACGATATGTAATCCTCATCATATGCTGGTCATAGGTGTCCTCCTCCTAAAAGGGAACGATTGGCCATAACCTTCATGTTCGATCTCTGCGGTTAAATTGAGGGTAGTTGATAATTCGCTACCGATGGCGCTTGCGGACCCTCAAGCGGACAGTCCGGAAGTTTCTACGCGTTGATGTGGACGAACTTCCGCCCTTCATATATCATCATCATCATCATCATCATCATCATTTCAGCCCGTAGTTGTCCACTGCTCTCCAATCGAATCCCAGCGCGACCGGTCCATAGCCACCTGCATCCCTTCATATATACCCGTGTCATATCTTGATGCCTCCTTCTAAGAAGCTTCTGTAGTGTTTTGTGCACTCACTACCCTGTGGTGTGCGATCTTTGAGTGCACTCGATTGAGGTCAGCCGTGCTGAATCCATCCCATCTGGACACTCTGTGGTGTGCCGTGAATGCCTTGAGCTCGTCTGCAACTATCCGGAAGTCGATAGAGGTAGATGGTGTTCTTCTCGGAGATCGCAGGAACGAATTTTTCCACCCACAAACACCGACACTCAACAAATTTACTATATTCTCAAAAACCGCCAGCAAATCATCTCAAAAGAGTTCGGTGTAAAAACCAAACACACCACGATTAACAGGCGTCTTGGAGACCGCAGTAGGTTTCGACTGAACAACGCCGCTTACGCAGCGTAATCTTGGTAATCCCTTAACTAGTTCTCACACCACACACGGTAAGATACATAGTGAAGTCATATATATAGTGACGTCATTATTATCCCGACGCAACGCAAAAAATCTCTTAAATCTTTTTTTTTTATAAAACGCCCAACAAGGCCCCCAAAACAACAACATCAGGCGACACAGTAACGACACCAATTTGAAAGAATGCCAGACGTCTTCATTTAGCTTCGCCATACAAATTGAATTTATGTGACAACCTGTCTACGAGGAGCAATGTCATTTCCATTCCGAAGAATGGGACTGTTTTGTGGTACAAGTGATGAGAGTGGTGAAAAATGGAATAATATCTACATATTTGTATTGTAATATGTAAT
>WUAW01038526.1:6196-30329 GCA_017165845.1 Thaumetopoea pityocampa | reverse complement strand
AAAAAAAAAAAAAAAAAAAAAAAAACGAGACAGCAACAATTTTGGCGCTGTCAGTTTTGTTTAAATGCTCGAAATATTGATATTTTAAATATTGATATTACATTGTTAATTTTCATATAGGGCAAAGAGAAAACATTTCACATAGATTTCGATAAGATAAAATGTTGACCACTAAAATTTTTGAGATTCATGGCCAACTTTCCTGGGCATAAAAAAAACTAGATTAGTTGCTTACAAAAATTAATCTTTTTATTCTGTTTATTAAAATTTCACCGTTTGTGCCTTTTTTCTTTTTTTACCTGACAGTATTTTTGCACCATCAAAAAATAAATGATAAACTTGCTAAATAAAAGCAAGAAATAAATATTTTTAGTTAAAATGTATATCAAAATGGAAGAGTTATTTTTTATTGGATACTTTTTTCTACTAACCTTACTTTTTGTGATGTGCCTAGATGACATTTCATTTTTAAGCTGTAAGATTAAAAAAAATGACATAATATAATGAAAATTATCAAATCTAGAGTATGCCTTTTGTTTGATAGTCCACTTAATGTTTTCAAATAGAAAAAAAAATTCTCAACCACTGTAAGAAAGGCCCAGTATTTTTTTTACATTTGTGATTTTTCCTTTATACACAAAGATTTATCATCCTAACAAAATTTAATTTTCTTTTATTTTTTTTTTTGGTGTTCGATAATTTTGGATGAGTTTGTCTGTCTGTCATTTATAGTATAGATAGAGCATTCTAAAAATCGTTACTTTAATGAACAATTTTTAGAATATTCTATATCCGAAACGGTTCTACATAAATATTTGAATTTCGATTTGCAGACATCATACTTAATAACCGTGCAAAATTTTAAATCTATGGGTGCAATAATAGAACAATCTTTGCATATTGTTGTATCTAAGTTAATTGTAATACATTTTTAAAGGGAAATGTAATAAGATATAAAAATCATACGATTTTTTGATGATTCCATTTTTATGGTTGCATCACACAAAAATATTGTAATACTATTACAGGTTGTACATGTTTTCGATAAATTTATAATAGGAGAAATATGGTTGGGGCTTTATTATATAATTATTATTTTAAGTATTTAATATCAAGAACTATGTTCCCAGTTCGTAATTAGTTACAATTTTAGATGTTTTATTTATTTATATTACAAAGTTTAGGTACATAAATATTTATTTTGGCTTATGATTTACAAAAATAAGATTGCATTCTAAGGTTTTATACAATTATAACACATATATGAGATCACGCGGTATATCTATTGCATAGTAAAAAGCGTATTTGCATCATACAAAAATGGCACACGTATTGTTATTATATAAATATATTTAACTATGATCTGATAAAAATAGTGTTCCTTTTCAGGTATCTACACATATTTTGGTAAAAAAAAGAAACTTAATTATTACCTAATTAATATATACTCGTAACATTGAGTTCGTTGACACTTGACTATTTATTTAAAAAAGAGCAATTCTGCCCAGGCGATGGTAAGTTGCTATTATTATCCGTAAATATAATATCAATAGATTATACTAAAAATAGGTTAAAAAATATAAAAAAAAGATACGTTTTGATAACATGTTAACCCAATACTTAAAAAAAAACATGCCGCATAACGACTCCAACAAAACGCTTACATAAGTTTTCTATTGACATATCTAGACATTTTCATGTTACACCATTCTATTATCTATCTATCTATGCAAAATCTGGTCTATTTTTATACCATCTAGATAGTACAGAAAGATGGACCAGATTTTGCATCAATATATTTTTATATGCGAAAGTATCAAAACTGACTATTCGAAAGGAATTAAACACGGTGTACGTTTAAAAAATACTTTAGAAGTAAAAACACTTATTTCAGAAACTAGAATGGTCTCATAATAAAAAATCAATGGACTATATATATATTTTAAATTGAATATATCTAAAATTTAAGATAGTAAATTGATAATACCTCCTTCATACTCATAATCACCTCTCCTTCATAACAATAAGGTGTCCCATTCCATATCGATGGAAGAAAACGTACTTGTTTTTTGACCAGGTAAGATACATAAATACTTTTACCAAAAAATATCCTTATATGTAACTTATCCGGTTAAAAAGTTGCTTTTTTTCTGATTTTGCGAAAGTTTTTTTTTTGGTTCTAATGAAAGGTTGGGTTTTAGCTACTTACAGCTAATATTTTTTCTTCCATTGATACTTAAAAATCGTATTAGAGCTATATGAAAGCTTAACAAAGTGCCTCTTTTTCAATTTCCAATGGACTAAGTAAGCAATCTTTTTACACATTTGTATTGTTAATTTCAATACTTTTCGCATATACTCAATAGAACTGAATTCTATTCCGCCATTATTAATTTAATAATATCAATAATTGTCTAGTATTTTGCAGTGAAATTTTTACATTGTCACTTGCAGCCACTAACGTCGGCAGCTGTTTGAAAATGAATGCTGTAGAGATTTTATCTTACAGCATAAACTGAGCCTGCTTTCTCATCGCCTTTTTATTCTTTAGCAGTATTTCTATGGAGTCAGTAAATATTTATTTAAGAGTAAAAATCTTCTATTTTCATGTAAAACTCTTCTTTAAAATTACTACCTACCTCGGTTACAAGCATTGGCCTATGAGAAATGAAAATTTTTGCTATAAATATAAGTCAGTGGTTTTGTTAGACGACCACAAAAGCCCTTTTTTATTTTTAAATTGCGCAACTTTTTGCGATTACAAAAACGCCTAGCAAGCTTATAGATTCCAACAAATCTCCCTTTATATGAAATACCAAATTACAATAGGCCCAATTACTATTGATAACGATGGTTATGGCCAACCTGGTATCTGAAGAGTTCACGTCAGCCAAAACTTGACATATGTAACTGTGCGACTGGAATCTAGGGACTACAATATATCTTCTAAATTACAAAGAAGCCATTATTCAAAATCGATACCAGGTCCCATCAAGAGCCTTATCGATTCAGAATGTTCTTAACATAATGGAAAATACAAACACATTTAGAAACATAATAAGATAAATATATCTATATAAATAAAAATCAATTGCCACAAATGTTTGTCCGCCCATCACTTCAAAACGGCTGCACCTATTTGATTAATTTTTTTGTTGTTTTTCTAATTGCCAAGACAAGGTTTGTATGAAAGAAAATATTTAAATTGGACGGGAAAGTGAAAATTTTGTGTTTAAACGTCTCTATAGAAAAAAATTGAGGGAAGACAATATTGACAGATTGATTTTCATTTCTTCACAAAACAGAAGACCGGCGATTGTTATCTTGTTGTTACGAACACAAAACGAATTGCCTGCAACCTTGGTTATTTCATTGTTTTTTTAGAAAATATACCTATTTTTTATTAAAATTGTTAAATACCAAATTTTGTAAATCAAAGATGTTTCAAAAAAAAACTACTCATTTCGACTAACAATAAGTAAGGGTTTCTGAAATCAAATCCGTCGATGTTTGTTTGTTTGTTTGAGCTTCACGTAAAAAACAGCGGGTAGAATTTTGGTCAAACTGTCTTAGTCAAACAGTCTTAAAGGTACTATACTGACTTTAATACTGCGGCATGTTTTATCAAAATCGGTTCAGTAGAATTGAAAGATACAGCTTGATCCCTATTTTAGTAGCCGCTGTTAAGGTACGAGAACTCAAGTAAAACTGATTAATTAACTTTTTAAATAAATCTATGATTGTTTCAGGATTTCTCATGTAGCGTAAAATCGCTAAAAAATATTCACGCGGGTTTAACCGCAGGCAAAAATTAGTTTTTAATAAATTGTTTGCAGGTGCAATAAGATAAAAAAAAAATAAGAATTTAAAAATATAAAACTAAGAACAAAAAGGCTTGAATATATTCCCAGCAATCGTTATAAAAGCAAACCCGACCGAAATTATTTATCTTTATTTCAACAAGATGAATGTACAGAAACATCGGATAACTGCAATCCTGCTACTCCTACTAGCTAATAAAACTTATACATTTAAACATAAACAATTCATTGAAAAGACACTAGCTTAATTATTGATAAAAAAAACTCCGACTGCATGATAAATATATATTTTTTTTTTATAATTTTGATATTATACCTAGTTGTTTTATAATTTTGATATCTCACAGTTAAGATGAATTTAATGACACCACTAACGCTAAAATCTATCAAGCCGTTTAGGCTACAGAGCGTGCCAAATAAATATACATACATATATACACTTGAAAAACATAACCCTCCTTCTGGCATAGTCGGGTAAAAAACAATACGTTTATTAAACCTATGGAATATTCTGGAAATCATTAACACGATACGCTAACTTCGGTACGTAACGCTAACGATATGGACCAACCCTGTAGGATATCTATAGGCGACAGGCGCCTGCCCGAGCAGAACGCAGCGTTCGCCGTAATGTTACAGTTTTTAGTGCCTCATCACATACATACACTCGCGCCGGTATCCCATAACGGTAGGTAGATACCACAGTTTGCCATATACTATGATCCTGACACATCTCTCTCGCCTCATCCACATTCATACATATATCAAAGTTCTTTCCTTTCTTTTCTTTTTTTTTAAAAGACACCTCCCGCATCTGCATTCCTGTGTCGCGGGGACTTTACAAACATTCAAATAACGGAAACACAGAACACACAGAGTCGGAACAACAATTTGTGGTTTACACTAAGTTGTTGTCCCGTGTGGAGATCGAACCCACAACACTCGACAGCGCAGTGGACGCTTAAACCACTACGCCATCCGTGCAGTTGCTACGAACTTGACCTTTTTGAAACAAGTCTCAAGATTTATATGCATAATGGTGCTGATTCTGTTATAACAGAACTTAACTAAATTTAGTCCCTCCCTATCCTTTTCTAATGTTATACGCCAAAACGAGATAGCAAACATTTATAGATAGTACGACCTACGTTTCTGTCAAACGGTTCAAAAGAAATGTTGCGTTTTTGCGTATGTCCCGGACGTACGGACTAACCGTATGTCCCGATATCGCGTCTAAATCTTTTAATTTTGACGTGTCTAAACGAAATACGATATACAGACGAAACACGCAGTCTTTGCTTTGATACGCCTGCGCCGTGCCGCCATGCCTAAGAGGTTAATATTAGTGCATATTATATAATTATTTCACAAATCTATTTGTACAAATATTACTACAAAAGCAATATTTTTTTAAATATAAAATTCTAAATATAATATAAAATTTTAAATATAAAATTCAAAGGAAATACGACGCACTTCCTCATACTATTGCAATAGTTAAACGGTACCATTATATTTTGGCAAAATTTACCTATGATAAGTTGAAAGTCAAACCCGTACTCTCTCGGGTCAAAATCCTGCCCATTAAACTAAGCAATTTCAAGCTTTTTAATATTTCTCATAATTTTCTTGTATATTTAAATACGTTCAAATTACATACCGGAAAAAGATTTATCAATTTAAAAGTCGCATATATAATTAGTTTATTGAATTAGGTAAATATTGAATCTGCAAGAACGTCATAAATTTATAAGTTATTAATATATTGTCTACCAACCCACACTAGGCCAACACGGTAGACTACGGTCTTATCCCCTCTTGATCGGGGGAGGTCCGTGCCCCTGTAGTGGGGATGATATGGATTGGGGATGGAATATATTTTCTATGAAACTGACAAACAATACTATCATTTGTCAAGTTTATAAGAAATAAAAATAACTAATTTATCAACTGAATTTGAGAAATCATAGACTGAAGCATACCAATATTAACGCCGTATAACGTATTATATTTATTTTTAGGGTATATATTTGAAAATACATTTTAAAGCAAATAAATTACACATTAAAACCAATAATTTGTGTACCTATTAAGACTGTTAGCCTATAATGCTAAAGGAGCTTACGGGCATTGAAAAAAGAATATTAGGCATTTGGGTCTGATATGAATAAGTATGATTATGATAATAGCAACATAATAATTTCATAGTATTTAATATAGTTTGAAGATATTTGTACGCGTTTACATGTTGGCATAACATAGCGAACTTCAAAACAAAATCCCTTTTGTTCTTACTACCTATGTTAAACAAATAATAAATGAATTGAATCAAACTTAAAATATGGTACAAAAGTTTGTTTGGTAAATCGGCGACGTGTACAAGGAAAATAATTTGGTACAAAAAGCAAAGTTATAAGAAATCAGATACAGCTATTTGTAAATTCATAGATGACGACTGATTGGTGCAGTGGGCAGTGACCCTGATTTCTGTGCCAATGAGTTCCGGGTTCGAATCCTGGTAGGATCTCACGTATTTGTGTGAATAGCACAAATATTTGTTCCGAGTCATGGATGTATTTATCTATTTATGTATAGTATTTATTTATGTAAGTATGTACATCGTTGTCTAGTACCCAAGATACAGGGAATCCTAGTTTGGGACTAGATCAATGTGTGTAAAAAAATGTCCAGAATATTATTATTATTATTATATATTAATATCGCGAAATCAAATATTGTTGAATTAAAACGTTCTAACAACAATTACCTTATAATGAAAAACATTTTATATCAAACGTGACTATTGGTAGCAGCAAAATTGTAATACTTTATACTCAGAAATCTTTAGGAGAACCGAAGGAAGAGAGTTTTGGCAGCAACCCGAGTAAATCATAACGTAACATTTTATTTTAGTATTTTATATTAGTTTATTATGACGTTTGATATGTAAATTTGGTGTTTTTTGTCTATCAATTGCGAATAATCACGAACAATATTGAAACTGTGATTAACATTATATAGGGACCATATTGTTTAAGGGAATAAGTCTGTGGGGACTTTCGCCTAGTCAACATGGTAGTCGTCGGATTAACCTCTCAATTTTTAAGAAGCCATAAAACACCGGTATTTATTGTTAAATTGACAAAAGTATATATATTATAAAGATTTGGCTTAAAAGTTTTAGATACCAGGCCATGAATTATATAAAAAATCTTTAGATTTTATTTCTCCTGAGAGAATCGCATCATCACAAAAATTGCAATATAAAACATCACGTATTCCCTATAAATGTTTACCTAATATTTATATTATTAATGAAAACCTGAATTATTCAAATGTTCCCTTGGTAACAAATGTAATGTATTTGCTTTGTACGAACACAAAGTAGAATTCTATCAAAATACATATATGCCACTAGGTTTTTTGGTGTGTGTAATTTATGTTAACTATGCACACTTAGAATATGCAGCGTATAAACACACTAGGGTACTATCTAAATACACAATACAGTATATTAATTAGTGTTGCCTAAAAACAGTCTTACATGCAAGACTGGCAGAAAGACATACGATATTGAGAATGGATTCTATATAAACATTGAACAGATAATTTGTCACTTGATAAAAATAAAACCTAGATCGGTAAGAATTGCGAGATCTAATCACTAGATTAGATCTCGCAATTACAAGTCTGGGTATCCAAGTACAATAAATACTAAAACCTGATAGTGCAATACCAAGACTGAGTGAGTCTGGCATCGCTCTTGTATAGACAACACTAATTTTAATAGGTACATTGGAAACTTTGGTCAATTTTCGACCAGAAACGTCGAGTAGAGGAACAATAAAATATACATCTAACAGCAAAGCTGACTCGACTTTCAACTGCATACATTTATTGTCTTTACATATACATTAGCGACTATACTAACCTAATACCCGTTTTACAAAGCGTCCTGGTTGTCGTGAATTTGGTTGGGCCACGTGAGGAGAAGCTGGTGATCGGCGTGATTATGCAGATGTATGTGTTCCGATATTATAGGGGAATATGTTACACCACCTAATAAAGCCCCACTAGATCGTGACTGCTGTCTGCATAACGGACGCCTGGTTGGAGATTCGCTTTCATCAGACATAGCCCTCGTCACTGTTATTCGGGGTGATTGCCTTCGCCGTTTATCTCTGATCCCCATCTCTTCGAGACCTAAAGCACGCCCCAAGACCACATGCGGTGGTGCGCGGATTATTGGAATGGCTGATGTCCGAGGACGTTGTGTCTGTTCTTCTTGCGGATTCTGCAACATGTTGCAAGATGCGGCTCTCTGTGCTGGTCTTTCAGATCCTCGAGAACCCATCGCTGCTGCATCCGACAATCTTCTAGTTGTTGGAGGTCGAATGCACCCAGAACCAGCAGACAATGACGGTCGTCTAGATCCACAAGCACTAGGTGTTCGTGCTTGAATTTCTTGTGTCACTTCACTTTTCGTCATACGTTTCCTCTTATAATTCCTGAGGGAATCTCGGAGTGCTTTACTCCTTATACCATAAAGAATACCGTTGACAGGTGGAGCGGCAGCTAATAAAGCGGCTGATAATGCTGCTAACGATTGTGGTGGGATAGCTATTGCTGGCCATATCAACACACAGTAATACGGAAAGTAGAGGATAGCTAACGATCCTACAGGTTGAAGAACAGCTGAAAGAGCTCCCCTTCGAGGCGGTGGTGGTGGTGAAAATGGATTTCTTTGATGTGTGACAGTCACTTGCGCTGATATAGTTACTTCATAAATAGCTGCTGCGATTCGGTGTCGATGGTAACGAGCAATTCGGAGTATCTTCAAGCTGCATAACAGAACCAAAGCCACTGGGAGCAGGAGAGTCAACAAAGCGTAGACAACGCAAAAACCCAGAGCACTTGGTCCGGCTCCGCAATCAGGAGCACAACTCCCAAGTCCAATGCTGTAGATTAAAGGTGGTTTGGCGGCTGCTAGTGGAGCTAGGAGAATGGCAGTAGCTAACCAGCCACTTGCCACACAGATTATAACCTGAAATAGAGAGAAGTACATACATATTAAAATGCTTACTTTCTCTAAACTACAAACTACCAGTGTGAACTTAATTGTCTCGACTTTCTTGTTGTAATTTTATTTTTTAAGCCTAAACCCTTTTCAGAATGATTTTTTATCCTCCTCATTAGAATAATTAAGTCTGTGTTTCTTAAATTACTCTCTGCCATGTACAATAAAATTTTAGAACGATCCATCGTTGGTTTTACTTAAATACTTCAAGATTATAGGATATGTTTCAAAGTGATAGCTTTGAGTTAAAGTTTACTTATCATCAAGCAACACGCATGTTCATTACTCCTCTGTGCTACATAACAAAGTACAGTTGGCATTTAAATTTATTTAAAGCTATCTGTGGAAGCTCATAGAATGAGTTTGAAAAATCACGTCGGTGTCACCAATTATGACAGTATCAGAAAAGGGAAGATCATTTGGCCAGATGGATGTTTTGTTTGGTGAAATCTGCCACATCACACCAATATTTGATGGGGTTGTTGTAATAGGAATCAGGTTGTTATAAATATGCTAAGTTGATAGAAGGAGATATTCCAATCGTGATTTAGCTCCTATGACTGTGTCTATGCTCGAGAGCATCGCTACCTATCGAGGATGTATGGTATTATGTAGTAAAGAAACTTGTTATAAATAATTCACGGATAGAACCCGTAAAGAATGAGCTTCTTTATAAAGAACGAACCTTTTTAGCTGACACGATTGCGGCATAATGCAACGGAGCGGCAATGGCAGCCGCGCGGTCTGCGTGTAATCCGCACACAGTCCACAGTTGCAGCGGGTGCAGCGCATGCAGTAGCGCTCCACAAGCACAAGCACTACCACCCCCGCCACCGCAGAGCGTTGCCCCGCTTGCCAGTGCCCCCACAGCACCCAAATGCAACAGCAATACCGATGAAGCTGAAGCTGGCTGAAAAAAAAATATGGAAATTAATTTATCGGTTCGTGATACAGTATATTCATGATATACTGGTGAGAGAATTTTTTAAATGAAATATAATAATTTGGTCATATAGAGAGAATTAGAAAATTCAGCTGATGAAACAAATATACAGAACAAATTTAAACAGAAGTGTTGGAAGAGGGCATCCATAGAAAACATTTTGGTCAAATAATTTGTTTCAATGAACTGAAGTATATGAACCTAAATCAATGACCATGTGTTCAAATATTTATGAACGGATATACGAAAGCAGATAAAGTTACAGAAGTCAATGTAAGTCTTGCAAGAAATCAAATGTGATTTGATGTGTGTGATTGAAAAAGATGGGTACGTTAATATATATGAAAAGGTAGATGAAGATAAAAATGGATGGATTGCATAAAAGTTGATAAGAAAGAAAAAGTAAATGATGAAGTTTTGACACACAGAGGAAAGACAAGAATGAAGAGATATTCTGATCATTTCAGCCCGTCTCACTTGAAATAGCTTATATGCAGTAGCATATAAGCTATTTCAAGTTTTCACCACTATATTCTTTCTAGCTTTTGTTTTCCCTCATCTAGTCTCTATTAGCTAGGTCTTAGAGCATTTAACACTACGTTTTTCATAGGAGTATTTATGCTGTAACCAAATTAGTTAAGGCTGATATGTACGTGGGCTTCATAGGAAAGCTCAAAGTTACCCAGCGAGTAACGGAGAGAGCTTTGCTCGAAATTTCCCCGCGAGATAGGATCTGTAAGGATATAATCCGCAGGGAAACTACAGCCGTCGATGTGGTTCAAAGGATTACAAAGCTGAAGTGGCAACTGCCAACTGTGGCTGGCAACTGTGCCAACTGGCGGTGCACATAGCTTGCAGGATCGATGAAAGTTGGAATCCTAAAGTATTGGAGTAGCGACCTTGAACCAGACAGTGTAATGCGGGTCAATCCCCGATTGGTGGACCGACGATCCAGTAAAGATCACGGGCAACTGGTGAATGCTGGCGGGTAATAAGTGCACGGTGTGGCAGTCATTAGAAGAGTCCTATGTCCAGCTGTGGACGTCTGTGGGCTGATATGATGATGATATATGTAACCTGAAAATTAATTTGTGTTATTATAATCTCCAAAAGAAAACACCATTAAATCGCGGTGGCTTGCCGTAATAAGTTTTTAATTTAGATTTAAGGATTTTTTTAAAATATACATAGAAATAGCTTTTTTATTCTTCCATGACCCACAATTGTGAACCATATCGATAAATAACTATTGTAGAATAACTTAATGAGGCAACTAAGTACTTTTTACTGTGGTGAATAAGAACAACAAAGATAATTCATATGAGGTTTTATTTGAAATTTTGATAAGTTATGTTTATGGCCTCGTAAATCAGTTGCTATTATTTAAAATATTGTCTCTTGTCTATGAGTACTCTTGTTTTGACAGACGAAAATGAGAATGTTAACGAGAACAAACAAAGCTAATTAATGTTTTACTTGGAACGTAAGCTGTCTTTATAAATCGTACTTTACATGAAACAGTACTAATATCTATGGGTGGACCATTAGTTAATGGCTGTTTCCCCAAGGGAGTAACGATTGAAGCTATATAATAATAAATTTAATGCAACTGCTTTCTGTGGCTTCATAAATTAGTTGCAATTACTGAATAGAGAATTTGAAAAATATTGTCTTTTGTCTATGACCACGCTTGTATATCAGACGTAAATGACAATGACAATGAGAACAAACATAGATAATATGCGGTTTTACTTGAAACGTTAGTAAGTTGTCTTTATGTATTGCGCTTTACATGTTACAGTACTTATAGCCGAGGGCAGACCATTACTTAGCGGTAGTTTCCCCGAGGGAGCGATGATTGAAGCTATATAGTAATAAATTTAACGCAACTACTTTTTGAAGCTTCATAAATTAGTTACTATTGCTGAATAGAGAATTTTAAAAATATTATATTTTGTCTATGACCATGCTCAGACGTAAATGACAATGACAATGAGAACAAACATAGATAATATGCGGTTTTACTTGAAACGGTAGTAAGTTGTCTTTCGCGTTTTACATGAAACTGTACTTATAACCGTGGGCAGACCATTACTTAGCGGTGCTTTCCCCGAGGGAACTATGATTGAAGCTATATAATCATAAATTTAACGAAAATACTTTCCGTGGCTGCTTAAATCAGTTGCAATAGAGCATTTTGAAAATGTTATCTTTTGTATATGACTACATTTCTAAGAACAAAGAATCCTCGTTCCTAGGCTTCTTTGGACAGACGAAAATAAATGTATAGTTCTTGCTGTTGATCCTAGCATTATGCCAACTTAAATTAGTCTTTCTTATAGGGTTTTTGACTACATTTATCCGTGTTAAGTATTCTTAAATGATTAATATTGAAAATATTTAATTATAAAAAATAATGTAATATGATTCGAATGAATACTCCCTAATAGTTCGCAGAATTGATGGACATTGGGGTCCTAAACTACAAGTGCGACCCCGAATCGGAAAACCTAGTGGGTAAACCCCCGACAAGGTGAGTTACGGACAAACGGTGGATACAGGTGCTCATAGCCACTCGGTGTGGCGGTCATTAGAGGAGACCTATGTCCAGCAGTGGACCTCTGTGGGTTGATAGGACGACGAAGACTTCCTAATAAAATACATTTTTTAATTCCATCACATCATGATACATCACATCCTACTCTATGACTTAATGAATGTCCAGTGACGTCAAATGTCAGTAGACAGATTGCCATCGCGACTGTTATAATGACCGATATACGATATTTATATTGATATATGACGTCACTAGAGCTGCATGACCCATATTTAAAATGGAGTCTTTTCGCGGTATTTTTATTTGTTAATTAAGACGATTTAAAAAAATCCCTGTGATAGTCTAGAGCAGAGGTACCATTCAGTTAGAAAGTAAATGATTTTTACTGTTTTAATTCCGGATATAAAACAGCGATATGCGCACTTTAAACGAAGACCTTCATAACAATATTAATAGAATATTTCTATTCTAAACAAGTAGATATTCTAATTCGGTTCTTTATTTGAAAATTAAAAAAATTATGTCCGCTGTCCGATATCATGAATGTATCGATGTATAATGAATTTAGCAAATTTAAGTAGTTACATCTTACAAAAAGTAATAAGCCAATTAATAATATAATGATTGAAACAATTATTTCAAGTTTCAAATCACAAAACCATACAGATCAAAATGCTTTTATAAGTTTGAAGTCAGTCTACATCTTACAATGAAAAAGAATATAGCTTAAGGGCAGTCTGAGCGGTGCGCGTACAAATTCGAAGTGTAATGGTATAATAGTACATTGACACAGCCGAATGCTCCGTCAGATGTTCGCAGTGAAATGAATTATTGCACTGCTGATTACACACTTGACATTGCAGTAACAGTATTGCAGACAGATTCACTTTTTTACAGAATGCACCATTATTAGATTATAGTGTATGAGTTTCGTTCAAGTCTAAACAGCAATGGCGCTATATTCATAGATATTTGGACATTAATTTGTGCTATTATTAAAATTATTCTTCAGCTTTATAAAGAACTGCAATAATGATGATAAAACGATCTATAGCCTATGTCTGTCCATGTTATTACATCTACTCTCATGTTAAATTTCCTAAAACAATCGGCTCAGCCGATAGACGCAAAGAAAACAACACACTAAGAGACAAGTGTGCTTTAGCATTTATTATATTAGTGTGGATATGAAAGTGCGAGTATTGGATATGAAAGTGCGAATATAATTATATTTTTTCAAAGAATTTTTTCTATAACATATAATTTAAGAAAATACTCAATAATTTTTCGTGACCAACCCGTCGAATCCACTGTTGAACATAGGCCATCTCTCAAAAAGATGTGTTCGCCGTAATCTATCCTTTCCGCGCTATCATATCTGACCTTCCTGAACTATTATCGGCATCCTTTCCACGCTATAATCTCTATACTTTCCGCACTATCATATGTATCCTTCCTGTACTATCATCGCCATCTTTTCCGCGCTATCATCTCTATCCTTTCCGCACTATCATAGCTATCCTTTCCGCGCTATCATATCTATACTTTCCGCGCTGTCATCTCTACCTTTTCCGCACTGTCATAGCTGTCCTTTCCGCGCCATCATTTCTATCCCTTCCGCACTATCATCGCTATACTTTCCGCGCTATCATCGCTTTTCTTCCGCGCTATCACCGCTTTCCTTTTCGCGGTATTATCGCTTTCCTTTCATTACATAACGCACGCCTTTTTCTAACGAGTGAGAACCTTTCTCGACTACGCTACGTTGATTTTAAGGGTAGAATACTAAATACAGACCTGGGCCTACACCCAGTAAAACCATCTGGCATCTTCTTGCATGCCTCACATACCTCCCCATTGGATATGCGTGAGCATTCATGATCACAATTAAGATGGGCTGGAAATAATTATCATCCGTGGGGAAATGTGAAGAATTCGAGATTCACCAAGTTATGTTTTTAACGGCATCTTATATAATACTGACAGGCTGAAATATTCAGCTATTTGCTGTCATATTAATAATGTTAAATAGTGTCATGTGTTGTTGAATAGTTATTATCAATATATAAGCAACAACAGATGGCTCTGTATGATTTGCCTGACTCAATTGTATATTCAACATATTGGGAATAGAACTGTAATAACTACCAGTTGCTTGCTAGTATTTCTTAAATGATAATAGAAGTCAGTATTCCAGAATGGACACTTGCCTTCCATTATCGGGAAAACGGACCAGAAAATGAAGTTATATCTAAAGTCAAGATTTGGGTTGAAAGAGATTTGAACAATATCCCACTTCTAAAAGTGGGATATTGTTTTTGATAGACGCCGGTCTTTACACTACCAACGTACACCTATATATTACCTTATAACTTAAACCAGAGGTTCTCAAACTTTTTTGTCTTGTAGACCACTTGTAATGATTTTCACTTTTGGGTAGACCCTCAAAGCGTTGTTAATATAACATTTTTGTAAATTTATTAATTTCAAATGTGTTTTTGACAGTTGGCGTGGACCCCTTGCAGATCATCGTCGACCCCTTGGGGGTCGATATAGACCCACTTTGGGTATCAATGACTAAAACGATTCGCATATGCGCTATGGTAGCCAACTTTACGATCAACTTCTTTGTATGAATTTTTTGTTTTAACAAAAAATCACTCTACTCATTTTTTATTGACGCGCCTAAAAATAAAATAAATCAAAAAATACTGAATCATGTTTAAATTGTGCCTACCACCTATAATAGAGATACAACATGTAAGTACTACGTATTTTTTTTTCAAACAATCTATCATATATAATAGTAAGATATCTGAGGATATAAAAATGTAAGGCTTATCAGGCTGATGATGGATGATGATGATGATAATAAAAATAATAACCTGTATAGTAATAATAATAATAATGTGTACAGCGTAGTTTCAACTGTCAAATATATGTAATTCACTGATCACACTGAAATATTTCTATTTTTCAATTTATTTTCAGTTACTTGACAATTCTTTCAGTAGAAACCCTGAACTGAAAGTGAAAAATGAAACGCAGGAAGTAGCCGTTTATTACGTGGGCGTATTTCCTGAAGCGCGGCGCACCTTTTAGCGGGCACATCCGGCTGTCTCAACAAGTGGTAATATAGAAGGGATTTATTCCGTACACCGTACCGCTTTGAAATACGGTAAAGGCCTCACTTTCGGAGCCTGGTTTTATAATAATACTAGCATTTGCCCGCGGCTCCGCCCGCGTGATTGTCGATTTTCCGCTACATGAGAATTTCCGATAATCATAGATTTATATAAAAGCCGTAGAACCACTTTTACTTGAGCTCTCGTACCTTAACGGCGGCTACTAAAACAGAGATCAAGCTGTATCTTAAATTCTACTGGACCAATTTTGATGAAACATGCCGCAGTATTTGAATTGGAATAATACCTTTAAGACTGTAACAATTTAACCAAACTCTAACTGCTGATTTTTGCGTGAAGCCCGAACAAACAAACAAACATCGTCGGATTTGGTTTCAGAAGCCCTTAATTAGTCGATCTGAGTAGTTTTTAAATATCTTCGATTTGTGTAAATTTGACATTTAACAATTTTATAATAGTATAGATAGATAGATTTATCGATGTCTTGCAGAAGTTTTTTGCAGATAGGTTAAAAAATACAGTGCAGTCTTTAACATAGAGAAATTACATCAAGATACAAGCCATTCTCGACAGAAAGAGGAATGCACATTTTTGATCTTGTAATGTACCAACCCGCACTAGGCCAGCGTAGTAGACTGCGGCCTAATCCCCCTCCTGATCAGGGGAGGTCCGTGCCCCTGTAGTGGGGACGATATGGACTGGGGATAATAATGAATGTACAAGAATTTGGTTATATTTAAAAAAAACCTACTTTTTTATCATAAATAGTTCGTTTACTCTAAAAATTTGAGAATATTTTAGCACAAATAAAGAGCAATTAAATGAAAATGATAAACTGTCAATAATCAGAAGTGTTTCTAACTAACTCGACTCGGCGACTGATTGGCACAGTGGCTGTGACCCTGTTTTCTGTGCCAATGAGTCCTGGGTTCGAACCTGTTAATGGCAAATTTTGTGTGATGAGCACAAGTGTTTGTATCCGAGTCATAGACATATTTATCTATATATGTATTAGTATTTAACTATGTAAGTATACAGGGAATTCTAACTTGGAACTAGATCAACGTGTGCGAATGTCTAGAATATAAAAAAGTAACTAATGTTCAGACACCAGCTGGAATCCAAAGGTTTGCGTGTTTTCCGAGATACGAAAGAGGTCAGTCAAATTGGAGGTTTGAATGAGTAACCCATCTAAAATTTGACCGAAGTATTGCTTAGTCCAAATTTCAACTCGAATTCTGGTTATCGAATACTCTATATCTAATCTCCTCTACAACACTAGTTAACTAAACATAGTGGCTTAATTATAAATATAATTGAATATGAATTGTTATTTTTCGATACAGCCCCCCTAGCCAAGTTGACATTCGACAATCGTTATCGGTAATAGAAAGGAAAAAAATATACTGGAATGACACTTTTAATCGTCAAGTCACACGTGACTTATCGAATAGAAGTGTCATTCCAATACATGTTTTTCGTTTCTATTAGCGATAACGATTGTCGAATGTCAACTTGGCTGTAATTGGAGAAAATTAAAAAGTTTTATTATAAGTATTTATATTTTTTTGGAGTATCCTAACTTTCTTAACCGAAACTAAGGTTTCTGTTAAGAAAGGCTTTAAATCGATTGGCTAAGGCCAATCAATTATTGGTGCTGATTCTGTTGTAAGAGAACTTAACTAAATTTAGTCCCTCCCTATCTTTCTCTAATGTAAAACGCCAAAACGAAATAGCTACAATTTTGGTGCTGTCAGTTTAATTTAGAAACGTCAGAATTACAAGATTTAGACGAGATCTCGGAACACACGGACTAAAGATACGCAAAAGCGCAACATTTTTTGAACCGTTTGACACAAACGTAGGTCGGTACTCGCTAAAAATGTTTGCTATCTCGTTTTGGCAATTTAACTTTCAGTTCTGTTACAACAGAATGAGCACCATTAACATTGGTGTAATTCCGTTGTAACAAACTTAACTAAATTTAGTCCCTCCCTATCTTTTTCTAATGCCAAACACCAAAACGAGATAGCAAATATTTTTAGCGAGTACCGACCTACGTTTCTGTCTTATGTTGAAGATACAAAAAAAACTGTGTTTTTGCGTATCTTTAGTCGGCATGTTTCGAGATCACGACTAAATCTCTTAATTTTCACTTGTCTAAACGAAACTGACAGCACCAAAATTGTAGCTATCTCGTTTTGGGGTTTGACATTAGAAAAGGATAGGGAGAATCTATATTTAGTTAAGTTCTGTTACAACAGAATTACTGCCATTGTATATGTAATAAAAGTACATTCAGATTCACATTATCTGTACATGTGTATGTATGATATATGTACTTTTATTCGTATTCGTTCAGGGCCAGAACTTGTATGGGAAAAGAGCATTCCCTTTTCATGCATAATATTATTTTCATGCATAATTTTCATGGTCGCAAGCGTCTGATTCAATGCGACCGGACGATGGATAAATAATATCCTTCTCAGCCGAGGGTACGTAAATTCAATTGTCTGCGGCTTGTTTCATCGCGGTTCGGAACATCTGAGAATATTGGTATATTTGTGCACGTGACTCCCAAATTAAGCACGAACCTCTGTGTTTTAACGTCATATTGACGCATAAATTAAATTCAAGCTTATTACGGTTTCCATGCCTTTATATATAACACTAGCTTTTGCCCGCGGCTCCGCCCGCGTGAATGTGTGAAATCCGGACACAATCATAGATTTATATAGAAAGCCTTATAACCACTTTTACTTGACCTCTCCTACCTTAGCGGCGGCTACTAAAACGGAGATCAAGCTGTATCTTCAATTCTACTGGATCGATTTTGATGAAAATTCCGCAGTATTTAAGCTGAAATAGTGCCCTTAAGACTGTAATAGTTTAACCAAAATCTACCAGCTGGTTTTTGCGTAACAAAAGCCCGAACAAACAAACAATCAAACATCGACGAATTCGGTTTCAGAAGCCCTTAATTAGTCGATCTGAGTAGTTTGTTATTAAATACTTGTGATTTTTGAAAATTTGACATTTAACAATTTTATAATAGTATAAATAGATTGGCCTGACTTAAGTCAGAGTCACCGCAAAGAACATACTACTCTCTACTGAGGGTTGGCCGTTATACTGGAGTTACGGCCATGAGGTGGATTCGGATGACTGACGTCATATGCCCCCATAAACCCCGCTACTTCCAGTGTTGAAAAACCCATGAGGGCGCACTGTTCTGCGTGTTTTCAGAAATAATGAGCCAAGGTGATATATTAGAGTGTTCAGTTAGGAATCGAATCCCAGACCCTGAATATGAACGAAAACGACAATTATACGTATGCCAATTAGGTGAAAAAATATCAGAATCGCAGCATTTATCAAGGTCTCTGATTACTTCATTAGAACATAGACGTGAGTGTACCTCTACCTACACAAAATTATGTGTGTATTGAAAGTGCTAAATTTCCATTTGCATTTCATCAATTATTGCATGAAATAATTTAAGAACTTTAGTTAAATAGTGTACGCTCAGGTATTACTTAATGGATTGTAGGTGTGCTTATTTTAGGTACGAACTTCTTTTAATGGTGATCCTGATTACACTCTTTCATCCTTTAAGTACCGTTCGGGAATAATGGATCCTTTTTGAATTAAGTTAGCTACATATTAGTAATCTGTGATTATGTCATTTGATGGCTTTAATCACAGATATATAGATTTTAACGGGTGAAGGTTTCTAACTATGTGTTATCTATCTTACTAACCCTTGTCTTTTTATCATTCCAGCTCTATTAAAAACGCTATTCTTACCGACCAATGAATTATTATCTACCGTTTAATAAGTAACTTATAGTTGCTATACATATTTGTCGTTGGCAGAATCATCGTCAATCGATGGAGCCATAACAGACAAATTGGATTGGATTAGGTAATCACAGACAATAAATGATATCTGTCATTAGATATACGATAGATTTATTGTCCATTCCTGGTTTGTAATTCATGAAGAATGGTTTATGTTGCACTTGCGAGGTAACGGAGACATTATACGCAATTTTGGTACAGGGTCATGTATTTGTTTGAGTATGTCATATGATTTTCTTCAAAGTTTAGTACATCGAAATTAATATGACTTTTTAGATTAAACAAATAGGTACGTTATACGTCATCGATTTTTGCTGATTTTTGACCCCTCTCCCCCCTAAAATCATCATACCGTCATATTCTAATGAACCCCCCTCTCTTGTAAGATCTTATGCTTATTATGAAATTAATATTTTTCTTTATATTTTACCTGAAGTAATAATACCAATGCGTAAAATTAAATCTAAACCTAAAAAACAATTTAAATTGTATATATTTATTTTTTGACTTTTTCGCTAATAATTCCTCTTGGGGACTCCACTCATTCCTTTAAACCAGGGATTCCCAGACTTTTTTCTCACATAGACCACTTTCAAAATTTAGCTGGTTCCGGTGGACCCCCTGCAGCTACATTTTTATCATATTCCCAAAACTCGACAAAAAATGTAAAGATTAGATCTAACTATGGAAATTTGCGTACGCCAACATAGTCCCCCATCGAGTCTCCTGTGGACCCCCGGGGGTCCACCTGGACCACTTTGGAAACTAAGACTTTAAACCTTGGATCACGGCCATCGCAGAATAGCCTCCAGCGATTACAATACTGAAACATTGGGATAAAATTGTGTCTAACACTGCAAAGTGACCGTATGTTTTTTTTCAAGACTATAATTCTGGTGGAACTTTCGCTTAGTCTTTTAACTTATGAAACTTATACAACTGTGTCAGATATGGGCTTGAATCAAAAAGGATATTTATATTTAAAAAAATCTATGATATACTCTTGGATACTTCACTATGACAATCACTATTACATGAAATTTGTGAAAGTGTTGTGTGAAAATTATCGTAAAGTACATTATTAAATTGCCGTTATGTCTACCAGGAGAAAAATCATCTACGAAAGAAGGGAGTCAACATAATCGGTATTGACTCGTTTCTACAAACTCAAAATTGTAAGTAACTATTGTAAAATTGTCAATAAGAGAGAGAATAAAGGATCATACCGATCATGAAGATCAATTGTATATTATACAGTGTGTGGCGAAAATAAGAATAGTACATAGGCGAACGAGCTTCGCTTGGCATATTTCGAGTTTACTGTAGGAATGTGATAACTGTCCGTAGGAAAAGATGCAGAGCCATCTATTGTGGAGTAGCTTATATATTGTTATTTACTATTTAACAACAGATGGCGTTATTTAACGGTTTTTTTAACATCACAGCAAGTATGTATCATATTTTACCCCCTTAATATTCTATGCGATGGCGTTCGGAAACGTAATTTATATGTGAATTTCGAATTATTCATATTTCCTCAGGGACTACAACTATCTCAAGGCCGCCTCAAGTGTAGTCATCAATGCTCATGCGCATCCTATAGTACTATGGTAACATCTTTTTCAATACTGCCCAGAAACGGGTTACATCTGGTAGGATAGGTAGGTAACCATTGCCCCAACGGTTGAAGTCGGGTCATTGTATTATGTTATGTTGCTATTAATTTTCTTCATCATGATTCAGCTTTCTATTATAGTGTTGACATTCAAAAGTAGCGCCATCTATCAAGAATGTGTGGTACTATAACGAAGTAGGTCTCCGAGAACTTATTGACATCTAAATTCAATGCTTGGCAGGCGTCTTAGATAACGTAGTTGTCGTTCTCAATCCGTATTCGTCTCCAATACAGGGGCATGAACCTCCCCTGAGTAGGAGGGGGATTAGACTATAACTACCACACTGGCTAGTGCGAGTTGGTAGAGTCGAGAACGTTGAGAACGTATTCAATAATTCGCAAAATAATAATACTGCCTTCATTGTAGTGTGCATTTCAACCATATTTTATGGCACCAGAAAAAAGAGGCAAAGTGACACTGTTATTATGCCAGTGCCTGTTATCGAGCGCGACGCTATACAATTATACATCTTATTGCACAATATCTTATTGGGTTCTATCGCCTCCTGAAACAGGCTGTTTATTATTCCAGATCGCTTTGGGGCGTTCTTAGTCCTCGCAGATACGAACAAGTACAATAGAAGATCGTTCTCACAAATAGGGGTGCCTGTTAAGATCAATATCTTAACAAAAGGGCTCAGCGAGCTTAATATTCTAACATTTTTATTTTGGCAACTCTGACAATTTCTCTTTATTGATTTCTTGTTTTGTGTGTATCAAAACTAATTCATACATATCATATGAAACAATCATATGAAACAAAATATCTTCAAGAGCATTTTGAGTATCTAATGCCAAGGGATGAACCTGGCCGTACTGCCACCACTCTCCTTCTTCGTACTTCTTCTCACTCTTCATCCCGTTATGACGGTTCATACACTGTTCGTGCTGTTAAACTTTGGAACTCATTTCCACACCGAATACGCGACAGCTGGTCCTTAGATGTTTTCAAGAGTAAGATTAAAGAGCATTTCCTCTCCTTATAAGAAAGACCCTTTAATGAGTTCTTTATAATTTTTATTTTGCAAAGTATGCAGTTGGTATGATATTTATTGAATTTCAGTATGTACACATTTGTCAGGTATAGTATTTCGGTTATTTATTTTATGTAGTATATGTTAAGTTTATTTTATGTCTGTTGTACTTTATACCCCCACAAGGACTGCAGCATCTTTCAAACATCAAAGGTTCGCTGGTAGAAACTCAAATGTGGGTTAAGCTTGCCTTTGTACATTTATTTTTAACTAGCTGTGCCCACGACTCCGTCCGCGTGGGCATTCGATAAGAGCGAAATTATACGTAAAATTATTTACTCCGATCTTGATAAGAATGAATGATAAATGATTGATAGATGAAACAAACACCAAATGTTAGAGGAAGCTTGCCACAATGCAACAGTAAAAACAGCATTCAAATTCTGCGTTTCTGAGATTGGCGTGCACAAACGCACAGACAAGCAGAAAAACAGAGACAATATTTCTAAAAACTATATTTTTGGCTCCGGTAACATAGATACAACCTGTATGGATGGTTTTTTTTTTTAAATATTCATTGTACAGACACGGCTCGTTTACGATTTTATTATATGTATAGATAACCATATTTTTGTGATTTGTACAATAAAGTAAATAATAATTGATTTCATAGTATAACCTAGAGATCTATTTATTTCACTTTTGGGTAGACCCCCCAAAGCGTAGTTAATATAAAACTTTTGCAAATTTATCAAATTCAAATGTGGTTGGCAGTTGGCGTAGACCCCTTAGAGGTCCCCGTTGACTCCATGGGGTCGATTTAGACCACTTTGGGTATCAGTGGTATAAACGGTCAACCAGGCCAGCGTTGGCAAATTTTATCATTAACTAGCTTTTGCCCGCGGCTCCGCCCGCGTGAATGTCGGTTTTCCCCTACATGGGAAATCCCGACACAATCATAGATTTATTATATCGCTCGTCAGCGCATCATCGCAGTTAAGCGTTTCAGTTTAAAATTGGATTATACCCATTTTGTAAATCATATCAATTATCATGATTTTTCATAATTTATTTATAGATTAATATTAATAATTTGAGCATTCTCGAAAATAATCCATATTAAACAACAAATCATCCAAATTAAACACAAAAGATAATTTTAACTTTTTTGCAATTACGTCATTATTCTATTGGATGAGCGATATATAAAAAGCCTTAGGACCGATTAGATTAGTCGATCTCAGTAGTTTGTTTTCAAATATCATTGATTTTTGAAAATTTGACATTTAACAATTTTATAATAATATAGATAGATAGATAGATAATTAAAACATTGAGGTTATTTTTACAAAGACCGCCATCTCTATAAGCGACAGAGACACGAGTTAATAAGCAACCGAAGTTTGTGTTTGTACTTTACCCCCCACTTGGCTGCTTTCTATAATATATCACCATCATCGTCAGCGCGAGCAAGCCCAGTGCTGGGCGTGGGCATTCTCCTTAAAAGGGGGGGGGGGATTAAACGTAATCTCCACGCTTGGCAGGCGTCTTGGAGATCGCAGTAGATTTTAAATAACTTAACTGATTTTAACTAACTTAACCGATTTTAACTAACTTAACCGATTTTAACTAACTTAACCGATTTTAACTAACTTAACCGATTTTAACTAACTTAACTGATTTTAACTAACTTAAGATAACGCTGCTGCCCATTATCCTGGCACACCCCTCAGCTGGTTCGCACAGCATCCGCGAGAAGAGATGGGGTGACGCTATCATCATGCCGGCGTCACATACCAATCTTTCTATATCATCATCATCCCCAGTCTATATTAATCCCCACTATAGGGCCACGGACCTCCCCTGATCAGGAGGGGGATTAGGCCGTAGTGCAGGTAATCTTTGCACACCCATCTAGGCATGCAGGTTTCCACAGGAAGTTTCCCTTCTGCGTTAAGTATATTGGTGTCTACGATGTAGACCGTACATGAATTACAAATGAATCAGTTGAGTGGTACGAGACCGGAATCTAACTTAAGACCTTATGATAGCAAGCCGTGTCTGACACCACTACTCCAC
>WUAW01038525.1:21609-42553 GCA_017165845.1 Thaumetopoea pityocampa | reverse complement strand
CTACGGGCTATGTCAGCGACTTTGGTTCGTCTACGGATCTCCTCATTTCTGACTCGATCTCGTAGAGAAATTATTTTCATATAAGGAAGTAATTTTAAATATTTTATAATATTATTCGAACCTGGTATTAAGAACATTACCACTTGCCGCCATCGAGACATCGTGTGACGACGTCCAACTTATTAAAGACGACGTCTAACTAGGCACTGAAATACATTTCGTCGGATACATTAAACTATTAAAGTCAATTGTTTCGACCTATTGCATACGTACACGCAACACTGACTTCCTCGCTTGCGGTTGCTCCCGGAAACCCGCCGCTCCAGGACACTTTACTCCACTATTTTTGTAATGGAGTCTGTCCATTAGCAATAAATCGTGTTGAATATGTGTGGGTGTGTCTAGACAAGCGACGTCGTCCTTTGTCTGCAGGAAGCCATCTTGGACGTAATTGCATGGAATTCAAGAAACATAAACATAACAGTTTCATCAGTTTGCCAAGTGTAATACCTTTTTTTGAATTGGTGATATAATTTATTAGCCTTATTGGCCTCTTTTAAATACACGTCATAGTCATGGAGTGAATAAAATTTAATAAAATCATAACGACTTAAGGAAATATTCATCAAGTCACAGGCTGAGAGCTACACTTGACAGCGACGTTATCCTACGATTCAAAGATCTACTGCCATCCGTAAGATGCCTGCGCAGTGTGGAGACTGTGGAAAGTCACCCCGTGTAGGAGTTGTCTGGCTAGGGACGGAAATACAGTAGCAACGGATTTACTTCAGTCACCTGTCATTGTTCAAGTCTTCCTCCTGGTATTATTCAAGTCTGAATCTGCTAATATTGCAAAAAATTGTCACATCATTATATCCCCGGCCATGGGAGGCGGGCTCATTCGATTCCCGTCTGACGTTATCCTAGGAGCCAACTAAAACTCGGCTGCGATAAGTATTGCTTAACCATGATATTAGCTCGACAACGCACCTGCGTTCCCTTGGGTGTACGGGAGTCTATGTCCCGTTTGTCCCTTCTCACATAAAAAAAATGTCGTCTACTAACTGAGCTGCGAGCTTTTCATCCATTTTCAGTTTACATTAGTAAACTGAAAAGAATATTACGAAAATAAAGAAAGACAAATTCATGGTTCAGATACGTGTTATAAAAATTACTGAAGTTGTACTATATGTATGAAGAACTCATAATCGATCATGGCGGCGCCATATTTGCTCGTATAAGTCTGTATTTTAGGAACCAATTACGGCCTCAGATATTGGCCTATCTGTACCTAAGCTCACTGAGACTTACGGTTACAATAACAGCGGAGTGATAACGAAACATTGCGCCGTGCTAATGGCCCTTTGTATGGCGCCAGTGCTGTATCAGAATCAGTAATCGAATGTGATTATCGATTTACATTTATCATTCGGTCGTTACTATAATTAGTACTGTGTCTATTCTAGAAGGTTCTCAGCGTTCGTCTGCAATCTCTTTGGCTTATCTCAGTACTATTTTAACGGGCAGACCAGTGAGACCTTCATTTAATTGATTCTCACTTAATATCAAAATAGTAACGTAACCTAACCTGACCTAACTTAACTATTACACTACGATGCGCAAGCGAGCGACGTCACTGATACGGCGCGTGCGCGGGAGCTCCAACAGCATGCTGACCCCGTCAGCAGGTAGACTCGATTGCCCTACATCAGTCATTTTTTGGCCTGCATATTGCACACTGCACACAACATGAGCTAATCAGTTAATATAATAAGAAGAATTATTATATATGTATGTTTGCTGCGTTGACATTATAATATTGTATCAGTTGACATGTTTTTTTAATTTGCTTATTTTAATTTCAATTTTTAATGAGTATTGTAACTTTTTAATAATGTGACTGTTGCTATGTACGAAATTATAATTTATATGAGTCTATGTTACTTACCGAATAAATTATTATTATTATTTAACCGGATTCCGTTAATATATATAATTATAACAAAGAAATGAAATCATCTATACGTTCGGACGATGAACTTTTGGAAATACCCGTAGCTCTTCCTGCCGGTTGGTTAGTATTATTCAATAGAAGTCAATAGGAGCTCCTATTGTACAGTGGACCTAATATTACGCCAGCTGGTGCCATACAACAAATGCCTCTATAAAAATAATGGACTTGGTAAGAATCTCCCCTTATTAGTAGTCTGAAAGTATGCGCTCGGAATTTTCTAATAAAACTCCCATTAATTCTCGTAGTAACCCCACTTAAGAATGCTATGCGCTATAAGTGCAGGGCTTGTGAGACCGGCCCGCGGCAGGGTGCAGTGGCAATGAAGGGTTGCGGAACTTTACAATCGTGCTTTACTTTATGGTCAAAATTAACGAAATCAACCCTACGAACGTCACTGTCAAACGAACCCAGTTGTACGCGAATATCAGTTGTTCATAAAAATGTCTTAAGATGCCAAAAGTATAATCTAAGTTGAAATACTATCTGCTACTATCTGTCGTAATGTTGTGCCATTTGTTGTCCAGCAGTGCGTATGAGTCACTCAACTGTGCGAAGTATTACATCTTTTTAAACTGCTTGGAAACTCGAAAGATACTGAGGGAAGTCCAGTCACCTAGGCATTGTATTTTAAATGCACAGGAGCAGAAACAGGAGTAGAACTGATCATACTGCTTTCACGCATCTACTAAGAGATGATTGAGGAGGGATGAGATCATTTTATTCACGTATTTAAAGAATAAAATAAAAAAACTTCTTGTTTTGAAAAAAGAAAATACATTTCTTGTGCCACTACTTCTTGTTTTGAAAAAATATACATTTCTTGTGCGAGGTCATAAATAAGTAGTCCAAGTGAGCAAATTATTAGATCACGAGCCTCCCCTAATTAGGAAGGAGATCAGACCATAGATAGACTATAGACCATAGTGTTCACACCTGTTTTTCATCAGCAGCAAGTTTTCCTTGTCTGCTTTCCTAAATTGTGTTACGTGCAGTAAATGTGTATCAATTAGGGCGCGGGGCTCGACGCTCGTCCTACATCGTCCGGGCAGTAACACGACCAAACACTACTAATTGATACTTTAGCACGCGATACTCGCTGTTCGCAGTGACTTCGTTAGAGCGCGTGTGGTGCAAGTGACGCGGGAATTTAATGATGTAAATACAACTCGCCATTATCATCTCTGCCCAAAGACATCCACTGTTGGACAAACTTTAATTATTGCCACAGAAAGCAAATCTAAATGATTTTATATCAATGGATGTTACTAGACTGCACTTATAGAAGCAATATTAGTACATTAGGAATGGCATGTATATATTTATGATTACCTATGAATTTGTCGATGAATTCTCTGAAAACGTAATAGGATTAACGATTACTAAAATTATAAAAACCAAAAAAAAATTTGTGGGCTGTAATAAAAATCTGCAGTGAAATCTGTTGCAGTACACACAAACACAATTCGATGGTGGTAAGGTAAAATAAGCGTAGTGAGTTATACTTGGAATGCAATGATTATCTAGACCATTTGCATTGTTGAGTCTGATTTTCACTCTCTTCCAAAGTTGCTATAATGGCACCCGTCAATTTTGCCTTTCCATCACGCTATAAATTGTTCAAAATTATAATCCGAAATTTTTCGCGTTGGACGTTAATAGACATCTATCTCTCTATAATTATCAGCCTGTGGAAGTACACTTCTGAACATAGACTTCCTCCTTAAAAAGAAGGAATTTGCCATAATTTCTTCGCTTCGCGACGGTGACTGGACTGTGTTGTAATTAGAAAATTATTTAGTCCGTAATTCCTGCAGATGGCGTCACAAGCGACAGGGCGGGCGCGAAACGCATTATATGTTTTTACGAGTTCTGCAACCTACTCGTAAGAGTTCCGTCATTCATTTACTGTGTTGAACATATGCAGTCGACTATGAGTCATGTGTACACACTCGACTGTAGGTGGTATACAGAGGTGTTGATACTCTCATCATCACCTGTGGAAGTCTATTGCTGGATATGGTTTTCCTTAAAAAGGAGGGATCTAACATAATTTCCACGCTTGGCAGATATCTTGGAGAGCGCAGTAGATTTTGGTTGAATAACAGAATAACACTGCTAACAATTATTCTGGTACATTCGTTAGCTGGTTCTCACAGCATCCACGAGCAGTTATGGAATAACGTTATTATCTCTGTTTCCTCTCTGTCTCTCTCTCTCTCTCTGTCTCTCTATGTAAAAATTAAATATTAATTTATCGCCTGTCGCTTGTCACTCGGTACAGTCATACAATTTAAGCCAGAAATAAGTTATCAAATATCTAAAGCACGTTGAATTTTATGCGGTGTCAGGGTGTCGTGGTGTCGGGGTGTCGGGGTGTCGGGGTGTCGCAGTGTCGGCAGTGTGGGTAAGTGGGTCGGCCCTCATTAGTGAGTGCGCCCACTACCGGCTATTTGTTTATTAGTGCCGCGCCGTGTGTCTGTCTGCGCGCCGTAATTCGGTATTATCTTTATGTGATATCGTATTCCGTATTGTGTCAGCCTCCCTTAATACACGCCGAGTGCACACCCCAGTTTGGCAAATTGCTGGAAATTAGCTATTTATGCGAGCGTTGTTTGACTGACACTCGTACTATCATATTTTGATACTCTGTTTTGCCTCTTCTCGAAAGGTGAAAAAAAAAATATTTATGCAGTTTGTGTTTTGTGGAATTCAATAAACATTTTTTTTGCCAAATAAAACGTAAGTACTCTTCTTTTATATATTTTATTAAAAGCGTCGTTATTTTTCCTTGACGTGGATTGTCTGAAGAAGGTTTTTCATATACAGTTTGTAATGAATTGTTGATTGCCTTGTTTCCGACTTATTTAGTGGGAGTAGTATTTAAATTGAAAATACCATGTGGAAAGATCAGGTTTATTAAAGTAAGTTTCTGTTACATCGTCTAAGATTCGATTATTCAAGTCAAATAAAAACATGCAGTTCAAATGGAAACAGCGGTTTTAATTAAATATGGTTAGTCATTTTTTCAGCAAATAAAGTCTTTATGTTCAAAATGAATTGCTGCACGTATTTGGAAAGTCTTGCCGGGCATGCTGGATCTCTCTAATAAGTCTTACATAATTTACAAACATATATTTTCAAAGTATAATTTATATTTATAAACATTCTAATTTTTGCATATCCCGAGAAAGAAAATTAAAAACCAAATCTAAATTAGTAAAAAAAAAATAAAAAAAATATTTGATCGAATTTTTTTACTTCATTTGATCTAATGTTATCCCCACAGGAAAACTGTGATCTTTAATTTTTAAGATTATAAGTGTCGATTTTTTGCAAGTAAAGTAAAAAAAAGTGTTTCCACTTTTGGAAGATGATCTGAGTGACACTTGCACCACAACACGACACATCAAGGCGTTTCGGATTAATTAAACGTGCGTCGTTTTAAAGGACTCTTTCACGGTCCGTACTCACCTGGCCCCGCGAACGAACTAGAACGACGTGCGGGACAGTTTGTAAGCCCCGCCCACCGCGGGACAGTTATCGTTGAGTTTATTATGAAGAGGTAACAACGCTTCCGTGTTTTATTTACGTTCATCGCAGGTAAATGATGATGATGATGATGATGTAGGTAAATGGTTATTTTTTGTAGGTTATTCCGTTAAGCGAGGGTAGAACCTTCGAGAATATTAAGTAACTATCTCATATGCCGACTCACATGGGCTATTCTTAACATTGAGAATCACATGTCTCTTCTTGGATTCTTAATTCAATTTCTACTTGCCAGTCAAATTTTAGCATTTGAGCCTTGAAGAGACAGACGAGTAGACAAACAGAAGAACAAATTCTGTTTAGATTATGTTATTTTATTAATAGCGTGAACTGCTTGATACAAGTTTTGACTACAGAACGTCTGTGAGTGTTTTTTAGTTTTCTGCGTCCAAAATCTACTTATAACTCTTTCTAGGTCACCATGGTGTATTTTTATAGGAAAGGGTGTTTAGAAATGATCCATTTCAAAACACCTTTTCCTATAAAAATACAACTAGCAAGCTTCCTCTCTCTAACAATTTGTGAAGGTAATCGACCTACCCAAGCAGAACTACAACAGAAGCTACAAACAATTGGTGAATTATTCAACAAAAATCGACAACTTCAGCCCACATTTACATACGGACACTTCATAAATCTCGTTCAGGTTTCGGGGCCCACCCACACTCCACTCCTGGGAGAAAGGACTATTATTACTCTACAAACAAAGCCTATAATCCTTTGACAGCCCCTAAAAGGTAAACTTGCAGGAGAGGATGACAAAAAACCAAATAGATAGGTTCGTTTATGAATTTTAATGGTGATGAAGTTTGTTACTTATCTCCTTTGTGATAAGGCCTAATGTGTGAAGTGTTTCGACTGCGGGAGCGTAGAGATATGTTGGCGAGTGGATATGAGTGAAATAGTTAGTGTTGCCGGTTGAGTGCAGTGTAAATTTGCCCAACTCCTTGTGCGGCGAGCCCGTTTATTTCGCGCCACACGAGATGGCGCTGTGATTTGTTTTATTGATATTGGTTTTATGTATCGGAACGTTTCGACGCCTGTACTGAGGGCACCCAATGAATTGCTGGAGTTGTTTTAATATATTGCAGAATCATTCATAACAAATTTGATGACCGAGTCTTGTTTTAGATTCAGTGTTTTTATAAACGTCATGTTATTGAGAGTTATGTATAAAAATAAGTGCATACACAAGTCCTATTTTTCCTACAAAAAAAAGAACCTTTAGAGCGAGATATATAGTATATCATTTTAAGAAAACTTTCCTTCTCAAAGGGTGAATGTAAGAGTTATTAACATTTAACGTATCATAAGTCACAATGTCTGACTTCAGAGTTCCTAAAGTAAAAATGTGCCATCGCAAAAGGAATCCATCTAATGTTCCGCTACGGTGTCGTTCGCCTCGTCCTCCCATTCCGTTTATGTTCACTGCTCGTACCCACGTACGTACGCACGCGAAGGCCTCTCTCTCTCGCTAACATTTGCTCGGTGAAATTTCATCAGAATTACTGAGGAAGAGGTATATTTATTTTCAAGTTGGCGTGTACTATGGCAAATTAGTTCCAGGGTTGTTGTTTGGTAATGATTACTTTGTGAATACCAGCCTCTTGTTAACATGTTTCGAACAAAGAATATTGGAGGGATGAAATTCTTTTATCAGACTCAGTTTTATGGTAACGTATTTTGCTATTCTCTTATAAATGAAATATATTTATGATATACCTAAATTCCATATTCCTTTCTCCATACACCTTTCCCACCTCATCCTATTTCCTTTCCTCTCCATTACGCCGTAGGAATGCAATGAGGAACTTTAATACTTTTGAACCTTATGAGATAGCGGCGTCGTGGTTCGCCACCCGACACGTCTCATTGCCCGTGGAGGCGAAATGTGGGCTGCGGATAACCACTTTGCTACACCAAACGATCGTAGCAGGTGGAAGTGGTCTCTGCCTACCCCAATGGGAAGCAGGCGTGACTGTATGTATGTATGTAGTATGTACTATGTTCTCTGCCTACCCTTATGGGATATCGGCGTGAGTGTATGTATGTATGTATGCATATTTATGATCGGGTTTAAGATATTCTGATAGATACTCTATGTCTTCTCATACAAGAGGCCATCTGAATTATTAAAATGTTATCTAAACATTCAATTGTTCTAGTCTTATCCTGCATTGTGTGTTATCTGGTAGCTCTCCTCGTGTGCGCTGGGTATCACTGTGTAAGCACGTCCTGAGTTTTGAATAAACTAGCTTTTACACGTGGCTCCGCTCGCGCGAATGTCGGTTTTCCGCTACATGAGAAATTCCGAAACAAACACAGATTTATGTAAAAAGCCTTAGAACAACTTTTACTTAGCTCTCGTACCTTAACGGCGGCTAATAAAACAGGGATCAAGCTGTATATTCAATTTTATTGAACCGATTTTGATAAAACATGCCGCAGTATTTAAATCAGAATAGTAGTACCTTTAAGACTATAATAGTTTGATCAAAATTTACCCGTGTACATTTTGCGTGACGCTCAAACAAACTAACTTCAACGCATTTGGTTTCAGAAGCCCTTAATTAGTCAATCTGAGTATTTTTTTTTAAATATCTTTGATTTAAAAATTTGATATTTAACAATATTTTATAATAGTATAGATATATGAGAGAAATCAAGAAAATTTATAAACGAAAAAGAGATGAAATGACTGTCACTCGGCAACAACAAATGTTGGGTTTTAAATATTGACGGGATACCTGTATCGTTCCGAGGCATTTTTTATGCTTATTTGGTCTTTCATTATGTCGTTGTTGAAAATGAACATCCATGCCATATGGGTCTTGTTTCTTTAACATGATTTTCAAGACATGTAACATCTTCAGAACTTCTCAGTATATTCATTCATAGTCATATATCCTTTATTGCAAGATAGGTAATTACAGGTATTAGAATACATTTAAATCAGTACACCTACATTCAACCAAATTGGCGTGCAAAATTATAGTTACAATTATTAGCTAAAAAATAGGTCATTCTTTAAAATAATTATTATAACATTCAATATCATATTCTTCAGGGAATTTCCGAACGTCCGATGTCGTAATGTTATTAGTTGTACCACTTTACCGACTTCACAAATTATATTTTATATTAACATTGACTTAAATCACAATCAAATAACAATACGCATCACATCTCACAAAAAAAAACAAACAATGTACCTCACGTATTAAAGCTTTACGGGATATGAAATCACAGAACACACGTACAACCATTTTAGACATTGTTCCGTTGGTATTAAGTTCATTTTACAATAAATTGTTAAGTTCTTGATATGCGTTGCATCACACCCACACGTCGTGTCGCACAATGCGCATACGCATATGTCGTGAAACACGATCATTCACTGCTTTTGTTGTATCTTAATATACTGACATTATTTCTTGGAAACTGTAAGTAATATTTTATTATGTACATTTATAAAAATATGTCGCAAATAAGATTTACATGAGACCATCGGGTGTATATTAGTATTGTGATTAAATAAACTTTTGTTAATATTTGAATAATTAATCAAATCAAGGCTCGGAATCGATTTAAAATATACCGGTTAGTACAGGTTTTATTTTCATTCTGAACGAAACTGATAAGCATTTCATTCTATAATCGAAATAAGCCGGTTGAAGTCATACACGGCAGATAGCAGAATAGTACACTCTAGAGCAGAGGTTCCCAGACTTTTTTTCTCATAGACCACTTTCAAAATATAGCTGGTTCCGGTGGACCCCCTGCAGCTACATTGCTACCATATTCCCAAAACTCGACAAAAAATGATTTGATCTAACTATGGAAATTTGCGTACATNGCTTCCGTCCTCGATCTTCAGCTTTGTCAACTGGCTTTGCCCAATAGACGCGTCTCTTGCGAACACTTTCGCAAGAGACGCGTCTATTGACGCGTCTACGCGCTTTACNAAGACTGAAAGGGACAAACTACAGATTAGCTTAAACTAGTTGTAAATATTTTTATGAATAAGGCCATAAGGGTATAAAGTCTCTATTCTCGGCGGCGTTACATCAAAGAAATTTCAAGGATATTACGTTTAATGAACGCTAACCTTAAAGAGGACTTTATTTGCAGAATAACTTTTAATATACTGGTTTGAAGGAACCAAACCAAAATGATTATATTCCTATGTACTTATACCCAAACCGGTTTCTGAGCCCCGAATCAAACTGTAAATATGTGTATACATATACTGAGTAGTGTTCGTTGCCCGTAATTACCCACAGGACATTGCCACAGTAAAAAAAATATTACGTTTTCTTCTTCGCGTTCGTCTCTTATCAGAGGTAGGAGAGAGTCAATCTTAAGTTTTGAAATCGACACGTGTTTCTAAACAATAATGTAGCTTATAGCACTAGCTTTTGCCCGTGACTTTACCCGCGTGAAATTCTGTTTGATATAATTTTCTACACCTATGTACCAACTCACCGTTCTGAAGACACCTATTCTAATAGTTCAATATTTGTACTTAGCATTTAGGACCCGAAGGACACTCACAAATTATCGGTGTTCCTTATATGTATGTGGTCATGAAACTTGTTTTTGATATTTGTATGTGATATGTATTTGGAGTTGTCTGGACACGATGAATTAACAATGAAACGTCAACTCAACTACAGGGCGTTTAATTGCAGACTGACTTGATACAATATTGTTAACAATGCAACCAAAGTATCCACTATTTACAAATATCACAGTATTTAGTGATCCGTAATTCCACTACCGATTTTAAAGCCACAATGTTTTGTGGCTGGTACATAATTGCCCCAAAAATTACCGGTACCGGTAAAAAACACATTTACTTCTGTAGTAACAATAATTAAATCTAATTTATTTGACTGTACCCGACCCCTCCACAGATTTTGTAAAAAGTTTGAATGTACAAACTTTATTTCACTCACGCACTGTTTCACTGTACGTTATGTGGCTCATTGATGTGATATTTACGAATGTATATCAAGACAGTCAGTTGAATTATATTCGTGTATGTAAAATATGGACGTATATTTAATATAATAACAGTTTTACTCCATATCTGTCCATGGTAGCTGTAAACACCGGCTGAGGGGTGTACCGGGATAATGAGTAGCAATGTTATCCTGCTGCTCAATCAAAATCTACTGCGATCTCCAAGACATCTGTCAAGCGTGGAGATTATGGTACCCCCCCCCCCATTTAAGGAGGAGACCCATGTTCAGTTGTGAACTTCCACGGGATGATGATAATGATATAAAAAAATATTTGTTCTATATAAAAATTATATTTTTAATTTACTTTCGCAGATTTGGTACGTAAGAGCCGTCTTCAAAGGTCTCCATCGATCCGTTAGGTCGCGTCCTGATTTGTCGGTGCGGCGTCTGTACTGGGTATTTACTGCATTATCAAGAGTTGATCAATGTCTTCTTCGCTTGTTGATATACATTCAGGATTGTTTTGGGTGGAATGTAGCAGAAAGTTTGGATGACGATGTGACAGCGTACTACATTTATTTGCATAAAAAGAAAGAAGTACTAACGACACAACAACCACTGTTTTCTACTCCAAGATTTTCCCATCGGGTACTTTCTAGAGTCTCGGAGTAACTGATAGATGTATAACAACGATTTCGATCGAATCCTTGGATTAAAATTATTTGAATACATTTCTTCAGAGCCATTTTGTGTACTTGAATCTACGCTCACATGTGCTGGCTCGTAAGCCGAAGCGGTATACCGAGCTCTCCTGACGCGTGCAATTCAAGAAGTACTCACTGAGTTACAGGCGCTCGGCAAAGAATCGGTACCGAATAGGCACAGAGCCTACCGAGTAAAATGATACCGCATCAGAAGCATTTGAAGCTGCTTCTGTCGCTGTATCTTTTCACATAGATCGCCCCTATTGTGAGAGAAATTTTACCTTCGCAAACACTCTTAAGCGGAGGCCTTCGTGACCACCATACTCTGGTGCTACCCTGAAACAGTGGGAATCTATTATGCTGTCGTCGAACAACACATTTCCGATACTACAAATCAAATGAATACTTCATTCATTTATAAACTGAAATACTTCTGCTAATGATTAATTCAAAGTGTGTTAACCGTACAACATTAACAAATGACCTGGCCCTTCACGTCGTGCTCATTTACACAAATCATGTGACGTACACAACGTTACATTCATAAACAAAAATGTCATCGGAGCAAATAAATTCTTTAAACTAGTGAGCACATTATAATAACCACCATTAATATAATGTTCGAATTTCAACTTTATATCATAACGTTATTAGGTTCGGTTTAGTAATTTATGAGTGAAAAGCTTCGCTGAATTCAAATACAACAATACCGCCCACGCTGGCTCACGAATAATGTACACGACGATGAAATTAGCTAGCGATTATAACGAGTAACTGCAGTTTGGATATCCATCGATCGTTGTCTGCAGTGCAGTGTGTGACCAGTCGGGTCGAGTGAGGTAATGTATTAGTTAACACGCAAGTAATTGGATTGCGATTTGTACACGTGTGTTGTTACAATGTATATTGGAATGCCTTAAGTGTAAGAATATCGCGGGAAGATAATAATAGTTAATTGGCGAAGTGTTAACTTTTTTAATTTTTATCGCACTGGACGTAGACTGAACGCTGTTAAATACCATGTCCGTGATTTGTAGTAAAGGATATTAACATATCTTAGGAATTCGCCTGTGTCTGTTAATTATTAAGTAACACGTCTTTCTTAGAAAACATTTTTGATAACAAAAATAATTCAATGTTTAAAACAAAAATCTTGAAGTAGTTTTTAAAATATAGGGAGTTTTAAATATTAGAACAGACACGTCTGAATAAGATTAAGTTTTATATTAAATTTCTGCTAAATTTTATACTAAAATAAAATGATACAGTTTTTATTTTTAAACAGTATAAAATTAAGTCGCCATACGCATCGTCATCTGTCTATTCATTTGCGTTGTTTCTTCTAAGCAACACAACGGGTTTTGATACAGTTTTCATCATAATTATTTAGATTTTTTTTTCCGAAAAGTTTGTGTACAATAAATTTTAATTAAATTAAAAAACAGTAGAAAAAAACGCGATGTTACGTAGTGAAGTCATACAAAAATGATTTTTACATGACTTATGTTAGGCCTTGCGGCCGCGATAACATATGTCTGAGTTACAGCTGAGTTATAATAATCATTTTTTTTATTTTTTACATATTAATAAACGTTTTCATCATCATATCAGACGAAGCACATTATTGGGGGTAAACCTCATCCAATGTCCGAGAGGTTGTGACTGGTCCGCATTTATCAGTTACCTACGATCTTAATCAGATCATGGGTTCACCTAGTCGGAGTTCGATCCACATTACGCTTTTCAGTTCGGGGTCTCCATTCCAGCACTTTAGGGCCCCGACATGCATCGGTTCTATGAACTGCGTGTCCCGTCCATTATCACTTCAATTTTGGGACCTTTTGAGTCATGTCGCTGACTCCGGGTCGTTTGAAACCGAGGTGAGTTGCTAGTATCTTACATTCCTAATTGTTGATACATCTATCGGTGACCGTGAAGCTTTTGATCGATTTGACCGATCGGTGTAATATTCACACAATATTTGTATTGTCGGAATAATATTGTTTCATAGCTATCTTAAAATCTGATATATGATGGTAGTAAAGATAATATTTGTGTTCTAATCGGGAAGTGTAGGTGGGTGGAGCCGCGGGCAATGGCTAGTTTAACTGTACAATTATTCGATTCAAATTATTATAGAACATCCTGAACAGGTATCCCCGATTTAAGGGCGGGATATTTCACGTTTGGTAGGCATAAATGTTCTTTGATCGCAAGATAATGCAACCCCGCATTACGTGTTGAACCCCTGCGCTAAATCTCGCTGTACCTTTGGGAACAGGTGAGCTAGCTATATATCTAGGCGCAATAAAGCAACGTTTTACATATAAAAAAATATAAAATTAAAAAATCATAATAAATAAAAATATATTAAAATAAATCCTTCACATTCATAATGCCTATAAAAGTCATAGATGTAGAGTGTGTTGGAGTAAACGAAAGCCAGATACAGATCACCACGGAGTGAGACATCGTGCGCTTAAGAAATATTCCTCTCTCTTTCCCTTTTCGTGTGGGTGCGTGCGTGTGTGCGTGCAAGCATGCGTGTGTGCGTGCGTGCATCCGTGCATGTGAAATGATGACGGGCACACGCTAGCGCGCTTCATAATTTCGTCTCGACCTAATATTTTTTTTACAAATTATAAGCCAGTACTCGACTACAATCCCACCTGATGGTAAATGGCGATGTAACCTGGGGTGGTAAGACGTACTAGAGAAACTACTATTACTTAAGAGAAACGTATTCGCTCTTGTCTTAAACACACCTACATTATAATCGGATGGAAATACTGACGCATATATTATAAGATTTTAATTAATACAAACAAATATTCGTTTAATGAGTAGTACTTTATATCGCCACAGTGTAAAGTACCTATCCCCGTCTCAGCGCCTCAGTTGGGCCACTTTCCACGCTCCTGATTAATGGCGGCCCAACAGGCAATTAGGCGCAACATGAAAATAATAAAGGACACTCGCGTTGCTCTCGGACGATATTGTGCGGCCCTTGATTATGTGGAGCGGGCGAGACGCGCGCCCGCGGCTCCCGCTCCTCTCGTTAGGGATACCTCGCGTTAGGAGCACTCCTCGCGTTATCTCCGAGTAGACGTTATTTATTGTACGTAATTAGTTGTGGTTATTGCTCGCGACAGCCACAGATAATGAGTCAGACAAGTGAATGGATGTCGGATTGTGTTTCCCAAAATATTACTCGCGGTGTATTCGCATTCTCACGATATCCATAAAAGGAGGTGATATTACCTGAAATCCTATTATTAATCTATTGCGCGCACAGCAAATAGCCTAATATTGATTCAATAAGCACATCTGTGAATAGTTGACCTCAGCAAAATGTGGTGGGATATTGATTTGATTTGTTTGTATTTGTTATATCTTCTCAATCGGTGTCTTCAGTCTTGAAGGTCGTGTCCAGCTGATGTAATATTTTTGACTGCTCTATGCACTGTGCCTGTCCATGTACTCCTGTCCCCGGCAGTCCTTATGGCTTCAGGTGTCGGCAGGCCGGTGAGTGTCCTTACTAGGTCTGACCAACGGGAGCGTGTCACAACAGTGTAGTCGTAAACAATACAGCTTATACTTCGCCACCACATCACACAACGTCCACAAGTATCGCCATCCAGTTCAGTCGCGGCCGACGGAAGCGATCCCGCGCCTCATAAATCTGGACACCGCACCGCGATCGACTGCGCATTGAATAAATTGTACCGAAACACGCAATATCCTGTTAACCATTCGCAATTCCACATTCCAATCTAAATGTTATACCTATTGGTAAAGATCATCTTTTAAAACAACAATATTTACATCTATTATCTATTATAAAATTGTTATATGTTAAATATTGTAAATCATAGATATTAGAAAAAAACTACTCAAATCGAATAATTAAGGGCTTCTGAAACCAAATCCGGCGATGTTTGTTTGTTTGTTTGTTTGAGTTTCACACAAAAATCAGCTGGTAGATTATGGTCAAGCTATTACAGTCTTAAAGATACCCTTCGAATTAAATAATTCGGTAGAGTCATCAAAATCGGACCAGTAGAATTGAAGATACAGCTTGATCCCTGTTCTTAAATTATTTTTGGCATGTAGGCCTCTAGGAATGTTCCTCATTTTGATGATGAGAGGACGTTTTGGGAATATATTAAATTAACATTAAAATTATGCAATATCTTTGCCACGACGCTTGCATCTAGTGTCTCTTAACAAAACCCGCTTACATTGACTTACATTTCCTCATGATCATCAGCCTACTGCAGTTCACTCCTGAACGGAAGCTGCAGAGAGTTATTTGCTGTCTCTACGCTTGGCTTATTGGAGGTGATGAATGCTGCCCATTAAGCTGAGAAGAGAGCGTGTTGTAGTATCTGTGAGGAGCGGTGACTGAGTTACACGTTTTGTGGTTACCATATTTTAATAATTATAATTGAATTGCTCGGGATGGGCGAGCAGAGGAACATATTACACTCGGAGCAGATGAACATCTCCGCTAATGCGTTTGTAGAACCTTATGCATATTTGATCTGGTTCCGTTCGCTTTTCAGACGTTCACTTCGGATCCACTCCGACATTGGATAAGTAATGTTTGGATGTGCAAAATTCATATTCCACTTGAATGCTTTGAATTTTAAAAACATTCGCTAAAAATCTGATCTTGTAACTTTCTCAACTTTTTATACTTTCTGGATTCATATTTGTAGCTATGTAGAAACATCATTAATACTGTTTTTAGTTTAAAATATAATTATTTATATAATATAGGAAATATGATAATTAATAATGAAAAATTACGTTTTTTATGAACTTAAATATCCTGCGGTGCAACTATTACCCCTGACACACCAGTGAAAAATGGAGATTATGAAGAAAATCACTTTTTAAATGTATGTCTATGTTCAGCAGTGGGCTTTTAGACTCTCCAAGAAAAAGAAAAAGCATTGAATTTGTTATAATTAAAATAATGACTTGTCTTTTCTCTAGATGGTGTGAGATAATGATTTTTTTTTTAAATTTAATTTTAATATGCCCTGCTTTTATTAAGCAAAGTTTTAATAATTAATATTAATAAAAAACTAAATGTACCTTAACATTTTTACTATAATTTGGAACAAGTTCTTCGACAAGTGACCCTTAGGCTTTAAAATGAAAATTATCTTGTTTATGAGAGAAATTCGCAACAGATTATTCCTTTGTTGCAAACTTTTGATTTACAAGCACTTAGTTACGGGAGCCCTTCATTAGGACCGCGCTGAGACGCTGTCGCTTACTTTTGTTTCGTGTCCATTTATTTGAATATCTATCAAATGAAAGTCAAATTTAATTTGGACCCAAACAGTATTTAAAATAAAGAGTATTTGGCAAAAATAAAAAGGGCCAATCAAAATTAATTTTATGATTAATTTTAATTAGTATGACATAATAATTTAGTCAGGGAATAGGTGCTTAGTATTTTAGCCTGTCCGGCAAATAGACTTAAGTATACACGTAAGCGACCCCGATCCCCCGAGCTACCGCTGTCTCCTCTTAATCCTTCCGAGATAGTAGTATTCCATAAATAAATTCCATATTCCCTGCTTAATATACCTTTCCTAGCTCGTCCTCATTCCTTTCTTCTCCCCTAAGGCATGGGAACGCAATGAGGTACAGTAACACCTTATAAAATGGCGGCGTCGTGGTTCACCACCCGACACGTCTCGTTGCCCGCGGGGGCGAAATGTGGACTGCGAATAGCTACTTCGCTACAGTAAATGGTCGTAGCAGGTGGAAAGAAATGGTCTCTGCCTACCCTTATTGAATATCGGCGTGAGCGTATGAATGTATGTATGTATAATAATATAGTATAATGATATATCATTATACTATATTATTTTCACTATAGTGAAAAATCCATATAATATGTTTATAAATACCTCTGTAAATACTAATTGCTACCACATTCCTACTGAATGAGACATCGTAAGAGTCGTTAGTGGAAACTTTATACGATATTAGGCAGCGGTAATAAATACATTTTTATTAGAAAGAGCAGGGTCCGGAAATGTGTTGTATTACTAAATAAGCATTGGCTGGGCTACAAACTCGTGAGACGTTCAAAATATCCTTAAAATTACTATCTGTCTATAAGTTACTGTTTTTTTTTTTGGAATCTATTGAGATCTTGGATATTTTTTACTGATTTTATTACATATAATAATAGTAAATGAATTTTAACAGGATAAAGAGTTTTAAGTCTGGGTAAAGAGCTCTGCACTGTTTATATCGAATAAAACGTGCCTTTGTCTGCAACTATTGGAATCCATAAAAGAACCGATCAAACTGAATGCAATAAAGCGCTTTCAGTTTATTCTGCCAGTGTACACACATTGGGTACCATCAAGCAATTCAGTAAATCAGGATGAGCATTCATTGCGGCTTATGAACGGAGCTCACCGGACACCACAATGGAGGGGCTGCCATGGACCGTGTTCAGAGCGATCGCAGAATGATTTATGGTTCAAGAAGCGCTTTAATACGGGTTTATCCTGTAATGGATTGACTGCAGATATTCTTTCAGCAGAAATATTGAGATACAACAGAACAAAAATATTGAATATGAAGAGCAATATGGACGACAACATTCGACAGTGCAGTATGTAGTTAGTACCGAATGACGTCACGATTAATGGAGTGCAAAGTCATATATTAAAACACGAATACGATAACGAGATATTAAAACAGAGAGGTGACAAATTGGAACATACTAATTTCGTAAATTGCACTGATATCGAATGTGACGGTACGCATGCTTAGATTATAATAAATATATAGCTTTACAGGCATAATCTGTCCTGCAGACCATCAGCATCGTTGTGTCTGAATTAGGTCATCGGTCTACTCAGTCAGTCAGTCGGGTGTCTAGCCACACATATTTTTGGGAGTAGCCTTTTTAAAACTTTAGTCCCCGAACGGTTATAAGCTTTGCTGGTGAGTTATCCCGCCGAATAAAACTTTAATTTTGCAATCCCTTCTCCGATTTTGTTTCTCTAGTGGATCTTCCCACTTTGAAATCTATTATGTAAGAAAACTTTAAGCAAATCTCATTCCACAGATGGCTGCGTGCCTTTGAATTTAATTATCTAGTGTGGGCTATTTTAGACACTTCAAAGCCACCGTAGTGATTGGACATGGAGTTTGGTCGATTAAAAGTTACTCAATTTAGTAGTAAGTGCTCTAGTAAGTTAAATATACCTACGTCTAAAATAGATTAGTGTTTTATTGAGATTGAAAATTGAGACTAAAACACATTTGCATACTGAGGTGGATACCTCGGACTATGCCAGAAGGAGATACCGTGATAAGACTCCTTGGAGTGTGACGAAGTTCCACATGTATACATTGTAATATTTTATATTTGTAAATCAATATTTTATGTAGGGATAAACAGGGGTCATTCAAGTTTGTTTTTATTTATACAACACGCGCATCCTTCCGCACAGGTACATTATCTGTAACATAAAAACTCAGGAAGAAAACGTTTTGTTCTATTGTACCAATGGATAAAGTGAAATGTATTTTGGCAAGTCCTTTTCAAAAGATACAAGTCGGTTTAATTTATTTCACAATTTACTGTTCAAATTTAATTTAGCTGCGGTTTGCGGAGCGCGCCGGAGCGGCCCGCCAAACGTCCGCGTTGTTTGTTGGCGCGAAAGGAGTGTTTGTCCGCCAGCTGCGCCGCCGCCGCGGAATTATTCCGCGTGATAACTTCGGCTGATGAAGAACGCTCCAGGCGTTAAGACCGCCTCTACATATTGTCTATGAAATCTATATAAATAAAAATCAATTGTCACAAACGTTTGTCCGCGCATCACTTCAAAGCGGCTGTATTTAATTGGCTAATTCTTTTTTTTGTTATATTTGTAATTGTCCGGACAAGGTTCGTATGAAAGAAAATATTCTATACAAACTTTTGCCCGCGGCTCTGCCCGCGTGAATGTCGGTTTTCCGTTACATGAGAAATCCCGACACAATCATAGATTTATATAAAAATCTAATTACCATTTTACTTGACCTCTCGTACCTTAACGGCGGCTTCTAAAATAGAGATCAAGCTGTATTTTCAATTCTACTGGACCAGTTTTGATGAAACATGCCGCAGTATTTAAGTTGGAATAGTACCTGTAAGACTAATAGTTTGACCAGCATATACCCGCTGGTTTTATATAAATCTATGATTGTTTCGGAAAGGGAAATTCCGAAACAATCATAGATTTATATAAAATCCTTATAACCACTCTTACTTGAACTCTTGTACCTTAACGGCGCCTACTAAAACAGGGATAACTTTAATTCTACTGGACCGAGTTTTTATGTAACAGATTATATACCAAATAAATTTTCAATGGGTATTTTTATTGAATGTTGATAAGAAACCATTGCAGGTTCGAGACAGATTGACACATATTCCGTTCTGATCATAATACAGAAGCGGCTGCATCAACCTGATCGTATGCTGACGGTAAGACCGCGATGCGTATGATTTCGACCTGTTCACATAAGATCAATCACCAGTAAATTTTGCGCAGATTTTGCGCTACAGGGGAAATTCCGAAACAATGATAGATTTATATAAAATCCTTATAACTACTTTTACTTGAGCTCTCTTACCTTAACAGCGGCTCCTAAATCAGGGATCAAGCTGTATCTACAATTCTATTGAACCGATTTTATTGAAACATGCCGACGTATGAAAGTCAGAATAGTACCTTTAAGAATGTATTATTTTGACCAAAATCTACCCTCTGGTTTTTACGTGATCTTCAGTTCTACTAGACTGATTTTGATAAAACATACCGCAGTATTTAAGTCGGAATATTACCTAATAGTAATATTACCTAAAATATAGTAACTGTTTGACCAAAATCTACCCGTTGGTTTTTGTGCGAAGCTCGAACAAACAAACATCGACGGATTTGGTTTCAGAAGCCCTTAGTTAGTCGATCTAAGTAGTTAGATTTACAAAATTTGACATTTAATAATTTTATAACATATGAGTTATTTTCACAAAAATCAAAACAGTCACTAGAGTAATGTTTGAAACTCATCGAATAAACTTGCGTTTTGTGCTAGTATCGATGGGGATTTTAAATAAAACTGAGACAAGTAACATGCTCATAAAATAAAAACGTTTAAAATGTAAAAAAAAATAGAGCAACCAGTCATATACAGCCCCAACCTTTATGATCTATGAAATGTGCCCAACTTTAATAATTATAAATATTAAAACAGCGCCCTTCATACAATTTAATAAGTCTAAGATTCTAAGTCAAAGGAGCGGATATTAAGCAAAAAACAATTAAAGGTAAAAAAGTAAACGGTTAAATAACCGTAAAAAGGCTTTTGTGTATTTTAATGATCCTCTTTTGGGCAGAGCCACCGCTGCGATTAGCGGGTAATTTTCGTAATAAATATCCAACTTAAAGTATATTCTTGCCTTCAAATTATGTTGGTAATTACATCAGTTAAGTATAAACGTTATCTAAAAATATTAATTGTCTTAATAAAATTCTACTCCTAGAAGGAATCTGGCAATTTATAATTTATTTTGATTAAAACAAAGGCGAGATATCTAAAATAAAAGTGTAATGTAGTAATGTACTGGAGCAAATTGATTTTATATTTTTAGTTTTGTATTTTCGAATTTTGTATTTTTG
>WUAW01038525.1:0-17921 GCA_017165845.1 Thaumetopoea pityocampa | reverse complement strand
ACTGAAATGCTATACCTGACAAATGTGTACATACTGAAATTCAATAAATATCGTACCAACTACATACTTAACTAAATATTATTTTTCATTTATTAATAAATATTATTTTCTTAAGAACAGCGGCGGTGCGTGCTATCAAAACCATTGATGTTGGCTTTTACTTCAGAACGGTTACTTCGACTCATTATTTTCGGGTCAATGGCGTACGACGGGGGATGGGAACAGATAACGGTCCCTGCACACACGGTGAGTACAAACCATTAACATTTAGCCGTTACTCTTCTAAAACATGACATCATTTATGTCATCCCTAACTTGTGACATCCATCGCTCTACGCACCCCGCTGTGCCGAGACCCTCATGCTAGGCTTCATCTCGTGCAACTTCACTTACTGTCGAATTTCTAAGAGGTGACGGTGAAGCTTAACATGGGGATAAACTAACTCCCGTTCGCGGCACCTCTCTCGCGGAGTTGCCAGTTATTTATCGGCAATTGGTTGTGATAAAATGTTGTTTTATTATTACTTATATATCCAGCTTCCGCCGTTTTAAAGAGATAAAATTTTAGGTTAAGAAATATTTTAAACAATAAGTTTTATCAAAGTCGATTCCTAATCTTTGTGTAATGCTCGAATAAATAAACAATCACATTTTTATAATAGGGTAGATTAACTGAAAGGGGGAGTTTGGTTATTTTATACTTATTAGTACGTTATTTGTTAAACTGGGAAATTGTATTTCGAGCAAATAGATACCCAGGATTAATGTACTATTCGTTGTACTGTGAAATATTCGTACTGCGTTATAAATGGTACCATCTGAAGGATGCTTAAACGTAGAATAACACAAGCAGCTGGAGATTGTTGAAGCACGTGAAATTGTTCACGAACAATTTCACGTGCGTTTGATGTGCGGGCGCGGCGCGCGCCGGCGCGGGAAGTGACGTACATATTGCGTCCCGCGGGTCGGGGCGCGCCGCGATCACCCGCAAGCCGCCGCCCCGGCCGCGGCCCCGAGCACGGGAATCATTAGCATATTTGCAGATACTATAAACATCTTTTTGACTCGGCTCAAAGCCGTCCTGTGCGAATCGTCGGCGGTCCCAACCTCACAAGCGGTATCGAACCTTTAGGGTTAAGGAAAGATTTCGCCTCCTTATTTGTGTTTTACCACTTGTACAATGGATTGCGTTTTGAGGAGTTGTTTGACATGATGCTCGCAGACACTTTCTATCATCGCGCCGCTCGCCATCGGCAGGCAGTTCACCCTCCCACATTTGAACCTCAATGGTCGCGTACAGTGCAGTTACAGAGGAATTTCCTCCCGCGAACGCTCCGGTTGTGGAATGAGCTCCCAACTGAGATTTTCCCGAAGGTCTACAGTATATGGCTCTTCAAGAAGGGTGTAAGTAGATTTCTAAAGGGTCGGCAGCGCGCACGTGATACTCCTGATGCTGCAGGTCTCCATAGGCCGCGGTCACCGTTTACCATCAGGCGGACCGTGAGCCTGTTTGCCCCGTCGTGGTGTAAAAAATCTAGACAATGTTGGTACGTCTACTTTATTGCTATCTATTGACCACGGATACACTGTAATGTTGCAGAACCATAGATTGTTCATCAGTTTGAACACGATATTTGTAAAAAAATAGAACACCATATTTGAAATTTTTATATACGTTACAAACAGAATCCATCACTTTATAAATAAATTAATGAGTTAAAAATAGATCATACGTACATACACTCACGCCGGCATCCCATAAGGGTAGGCAGATACCACAGTTTGCCACATACTACGATTCTGACACACCTCTCTCGCCTCATCCACATCCATACATTTTGTCATACACTTTCGTCGATTAAGGGTGCTACGAACTTGGTCTTTTTGGAACAAGTTGTTGATACGATTAAAGTAAGTTTTTCCTGGACGCCCTCTTGCGACACTTCCACTCACATTTGCCCGGTATATTCGTTTCGTCAATCGAATTTCACTCATTCTTTCTAAATGACCGAACCATTGGAGCATTCCTTTCTCGATCCTTGTCACCACATCACACTTCAACCCACATAAAAATAGATCATATAGAAAAAATATTAAGTAAATAGTAAAAATATAATGTGATAAATATTATAGATGAAATAAACTTTTGGAAAATGATAGAATCAAAACAGTAGAGACAGTATTTTGGTAGAGTACCTACATATATAATTTTATATTGTGCGTTATATTCCGAACGTTCTGCTGACAAAATCCATAGTAACGACAAAAATCCGAATGTCGGGCGGTACATCCGAACTGAATGAACACAATTCAAGTCATTCGGACGTGAGGGTATCGCTTGCGATGAAACAATTCAGTTGTGAACCGATCTGTTATTTGTGACCGGCGGTGTTTCGTAGGACGGGCCGGCGTGTGCTGCTAGTTAATGTCGATAATTGATTCGTTTTGGTAATAAGTAATGCAATCATACTTATTCTGATTATCCTCGGTCATCTCACACGGCATTACACTTACCTGAAAGAAAACAAAAACAAATTAAAATATATTTAAAACAGTAGATAATTGATTAAGGTATATTTAAAGCAGTAGATAAATCAGTAAACCGAGAGCATAATAGCGTTGCCACTCGTCTCACGGCTGCTACAGGAACCGAACTATACACCAAGGTGACAGACATTATTATATATTTACTAGCTATTCATACATCCATGTAGCGGAAAACCGACATCCCGCGGCTCCGCCCGCGTGGATGTCGGTTTTCCGCTACATGGGAAATTCCGACACAACCATAGATGTATATATTATAAAAATTCAGGTCCACTTTTACTTGACCTCTCGTACCATAACGGTAGCTACCAAAACAGGGATCAAGCTGTATCGTCATTTCTACTGAACCAATTTTGTTGAAACATGCTGCAGTATTTAAATCGGAATAGTACTTTTACGACTGTAATAGTTTAACCAAAATCTACCTGCTATTTTTTGCGTGAAGCCCGAACAAACAAACAAACATCGTCGTATTTGGTTTTATAAGCCCGTAATTAGCCGATCTGAGTAGTTTTTTTTTTAATATCTTAGATTTTTGAATTTGAAATTGACATTTTAAAATTTTATAATAGTATAGATAGATGAAAACAATCTCATTCCATCAAAACTAAACGATTACGGAACCAACGGCTTTATAAAGAAAGGAACATACTAAAATATTAATAATCAGGCTAATAATGAGTTATATTGAAATGCTCTTATTGGTATAGTGATTTTCGATATTGGTTTGCGCAAATTACTCCGATTAAAATATAAACAAATCGAGACTTGAGTTGGAAGACGATACATATACAACATAGACATATAATAGGACAAAATTTCTAAGGCACTTGCCGAGTGTGCTTGGAGCTTGGAGCTTATCATGAATATATTATAAAGAAGGCGTTATTTCCAGTAGACTAAATGGATATCTACTTTACTGCTTTTTATAAGGTAAGAAAACATTATTCATATTACGGTTTATATAACTCAGAAGCTCAGATTTATAATCTGTGCTCAGAAGTATGTCAGAATATCCCCGGTGCGTTCAAATCTCGTTGCTCGCGCCCGCACTCAGTCGTACTACCGCTCACACGACACATGTGCTCACGCCACAAGTGCTCAGTGCTATACCAAACATCTATCGTGAGATGGCACATACGATGACGCCTAACACAACTAGTTTAGTGAACGAAATTCATCGTTATCAGTTGGTGCGAGTCCGCTGCTGCCATTAGCGGAGGAGTGTTGTTGATGTCTGCGGAGTAATGAGTGTTATTGATCTCATTCCAGCCGCCGTACCCATTACCGCACCACCGTCTCAAATTCAGATTCCATTCACACCTCTTGATGACCATTTGGTGTTGCGAAAGACATAGGTGGCACTGATATATAAATGTCTCTATCTATTACAAATTTGATAAATGTACAATTGTATAAATCAAAGATATTAAAAAAAAACAACTCAGATCGACTAGTTAAGGATTTTTGAAACCAAATCCGTCAATGTTTGATTGTTCAACTTTCACGAAAAAACCAGCCGATAGATCAATCGGTTTGATGAAACTATTATAGTCTGAAGTATTAGTATATCATAGTTTTATAGTCTATTCCGACTTAAATACTACGGTGTGTTTTATCAAAATCGATTCAATAGAACTGAAGATACAGCTTGATCCCCGTTTTAATGGCCGTCGTTAAGGCACGGAGTTCAAGTAAATGTGATGTTAATCTAGTGTCTAAACTTTAGGGGATACTAGTTTCCGGCTAGATCAATGTTGAGTAAAAAGGTGTTTACAATATAGCTTTGACAGTTAAAAACAACTTTAAGTTAAAATTCAAAAGCAAAACAGATTATAACCAGAAAATGAACTCGGCGTGCGTCATGGTAGAAGACGGATGGAAGGCCGGGTGTCGTATTTCACGGCTAATGTGTTCTACAGTACGAGCGGACACCGGCGCGGAGCGGACTGCGTATTGCAGGCGACGCGGCGACCATCACGCCATTAATCCATACCAGAATAATTGATCTAAAGATATATATTAGACGATATTGCTTTACTGCTACGAACACTTGTTTAGAGTCATTGTGTCGGCCATTGATACATAAAGTGGTCTATATCAACCCCCGGGGGTCGACAAAGTCAACTAACAACTGTCAAAAACGCATTTGAAGTTAATGAATTAACAATATTGGCTAGGTAGGGGGTCTATCTAAACTGAAAAACATGGCAAGTGGTCTACAAGACAAAAAAATTTAAGGAGCTCTGGTGTAGGCAATAGTCATGTCATACCGTAGTTATTTAATTTTACTCGTGTTTAAAGAAGAGATAATAAGTAAGCATAGAATTGAGTACACAAATAGTAAATAATACGTTGTTATCGGTTTTTCTACGAATCTTATGCTATTTCAGTTCATAATGATACAAAAATCACTCCCTGGTGCAGGGAGGTTTTAATTACTCAAGGATAATTAAAGACAATACAATACGAGTTAAGCTCGCCTTTGTGAATCGTTTATTTCGAACGATATTATCGATATCGTTCGAAATATATCGATTTCGACATGGATATCTCGGATGATAGTAAAAAATAATCATAAAATCATTTGAGACGCGTCCACTATTGAAAATAGGTCTCCTGTAACGATCGTGATACGGAGAGGCCGCGAGCCGCCTGCATTCACTGTTCACGCGCGACCTTTAATTGGGTCATCTGTCTGGGTTGACCTCTGATTTAATAGAGGATCCAAACCGATGACCACTTAGACAATAAGAACAGAAAATGAAATTATCAGACCACGTGGTTCTTAAGGATTTAGTTTTTTTTATTTACTAATGTAGAATAGCGCCATTCCTGTGAATGTTAAATGAAAGCCGTTTAAGGAGACTACCCACATTTGTCAATTTGTAAACACGGCAACAGGCTTACCTTCTATTACCTATCTCTGGAATTTTTGAGACTGTATTTTAATTTATACTGTCAAGGTATATTATAATCTTCTCTGACCGTACTTACGGTAAAAAAGTATTATAGTAATAGCATATATGAATAAAACACACTGCCAAGATTTAATAAGCTCTTTTCCTATCTATAAAATTTTGCCCATCCATAAAAAAACAACTTCAATCACATGAAAGCTTAATTTTATCTTGAATTCTGACTCGGAACTTTCCTTTTTAACAGAATCAGCAGGTTTGACTGACCGCCGCAGGACTTACTGAATCAAATTACGAGGGTCCTGAATTTGTTACTCGGCGCCGGGATTCCAGTTGATTCGGACGAAACTTTTACGTGCACCATATACTCTGTACCGTTTACACAGTTCACAGAATTATACGAAATTCTCACCATTGTGTATACTCAACAGCATCTTCAATGCCAATTGATTTTTTCTTGCGTTAATCATAATTATTTAATGTTAAATTTGAAATAAAATTTAAAATATAATTATTAGCAACTTTACGAAATAACGCACGCTTCTGTCTACCCGCTCGGAATAATACGTGTGACAATGAGACTGTTTAATCATCTTTGAGGAACTTCTATAAAAGTTAACATCTATCATAAACGCATCATTGTTGTTTCAATGTAGTAAAAAGCTTGCATGTAAAATTTAAGATATCTCACACAAATCATTAAAAAGCCGACACTTTGAAAATGTATGTGAAGTAACATATAGAAATTTATTAATTTAATAATATAGGATACACAAAACGAATCACTCTTGAAGATTTGTAATCACACAAAAGCTAAATTTGAATAATCTAAGGAATACGCATGCAGTATGTCCTTATGAACAGGGCCACATTACGTGATGTAAAATTATTAATACAATTCTTGACCTTACTCTACGCAGAAGAAAATGCCCTTCTGGATTTAGAAATTGTGTTTTCAATAATTATTTAAACAGTAAATGTTAGTTTAACTTTATTATTTATTAATACTCACTCGACCCTAATTAAATAGTAGTTGTCCTTAGCTTTCGTGTACCTCGATCTTGATAAGACCCGGGACCAATTTGGCAATAAGCGGCTTAGTGCAGCTAATTCTGATATGATCGGATCCCCAGTTATTGGTAATGGGATTATCAATTTGATGTCTTCCAGTGAGTCGGCGTGCGCGTCATCGATTGCTGAAGGGCGAGACTAAGCTGGTTCAGAACAACACTGAACAAAAAATGACGCAGTTTCCGACTTCTATACTCTGTATGCATATAAAACAATGTTTTAGATGACTATTTATACCAGTATAGTATTACGCGAGTCTTGTATAGATTTTTGTCACAATTTGATATTTATACTATTATAAAATTGTTAAATGTCAAATTCTCAAAAATTAAAGATATAAACAAACTACTCAGATCGACTAATTAAGGGCTCCTGAAACCAAATCCGTCGATGCTTGTTTGTTTGTTTGTTTGTTTGTTTGTTTGTACGGCTTCACGCAAAAATCAACACGTAATTTTCGTTAAACTATTAGTCTTAAAGGTACTATTCCGACTTAAATACTGCGGCACGTTTCATCAAAATTGGTCCAGTAGAAATGAAGATACAGCTTGATCCCTGTTTTAGTAGCCGCTGTTGAGGTAAAAGAGCTCAAGTAAAACTGGTTCATAAGTTTTATATTTTTATATAAATCTATGTTTGTTTCGGGATTCCTCATGTAGCAGAAACTGTAATTCACGCGGACGGAGCCGCGGGCAAAAGTTAGTTTTATATAAATCTATGATTGTGTTGGCATTTCCCATGTAGCGGAAAACCGACATTCATGCGGGCGTAACAGCGGGCTAAAGCTAGTTTAAAGTACAATTGACTATATTTCTGTTTATTTTTACAATATTCAATAGTAAATGTGAAGAATAATATGAAACCGTGAGGAGAATACTGCATACTTTGGTACCGTCTTGGGGTATTTACATCACTTTGTAATATATTTACATTACGTTGTATTATATTTACATTACTTTGTATTATATTTATATTACTTTGTATTATATTTCCTTTTTTTTAATAACATCAAAAGCTCCCATTCACATGCACGCGGCCTGCCATTAGCCGGCTCAGCGCTCGGCGCGCCGAGATTGCACTATGCTGCGAAGTAAAAGCGCTTAATAAACGCATGATAAGCGTACTGTGTTAACAAACAAAATTTGTCACTGCCGTTATACACTTTAATTTCAGAACATTAAGGTTTCAATTTGAAGAACACGACTCTGTTTCTAATATAATATTTCTCTTCTATTTATTAAAATAAATGAAAATTTTAAGAGAGAATTTTTCGCAACTTAACAAAATTGTAAGGAGCAGAATATGTTTAGCATATAAACGCATAAAATATTCACGCCGAGGCAGTCCGTACGCGGCAGGGGAACGTGTAACTACGTAATCCAACGACAAAAGGACGGCCCTGCGAAACAGCCAGATGTATCTCCGCGCTGTTCACTTTTATTAGTGTGTTGAGCAAGATATATATAATGAGCATACTCCGGGAATTTATACGGGACAGGACTCTTTGAAGAACTCCAAGATTACATTCTCCAGGTATCTCGTAAGAGTAATATTACTGACCTGATTGACAGCCCCGCAGACGATGCTTTAAGCCTAAAAATACAGATTCTAATAGTAGTTTGAAGAAATATTACTCGTCATTCCGAGTCCTAACGCTATTTGGATGGAGGGGAATTTTAACTCATGTCATGGAGATACTGTGGGAGCTCGATCGTATTCATGGTTTTAGTTATTCCATTACACAATGGTATCAATGTTTAGAAACAACCTGGTAATAATGTATTCCATAGAAGGCCAAAGCGTCTCGTGACGTGTCGCGGTGAATAAAAATTCATTTAAATTCACCATCTATTTACGTACTTATAATTTTTTCTTTACACCACGACCGCAAACAGGCTCACGGCCCGCCTGATGGTGAGCGGTCACCGCAGCCCGTGGACGCTTGCAGCAACAGAGGTATCACGTGCGCGTTACCGACCCTTAGGAAATCAATTTAATTGATCACAAATCAGATTAGTTAAAATAAGTAATTCAAGTTATTTAACAGAACTTTCCGTGTGGTTCGGGAACATTGGCGTCGATTCTGTTGTTACTGAACTGAACTAAATTTGGTCCCTTCCTATCTTTTTCTAATGTCAAATGCCAAAACGAGATAGCTACAAATTTGGTGCTGTCAGTTTCGTTTAGTATCGTCAAAATTAAAAGGTTTAGGCGCAATTTCGGAACACACGGACTAAAAATTTTTGAACCGTTTTTTGAACGCAACAGTTTTTTGAACCGTTTGATACAAACAAAGGTCGGGACTCGCTATAAATGTTTGTTATCTTGCTTTGGTGTTTGACATTAGAAAAAGATAGAGAGGGACCAAATTTAGTTAAGTTCTGTACAATAGAATCGGCACCATTGTACGTGTTATTATAACTCAGTAGTCGGCAATCGAGACAATCTCTAGGTTAAGCTCCAGTTACCGCAGTCGAATGTTAATGTTAGGTGTGTTATCGAATCTAATATTTAATTCAGAACTGACTGCTTTTATGTTTCGGAGTGAACGTAAACGTTTAGAGCCATGACTGCTGTCTATGGGACACTGTTCACCATCGATATTACGTCCCTAGTAATAATAGTAGTCCCTAACTTAAGTTGGGTCTGTGGTAAGAGAAGAATTAATATATTATTATGTTTCGATATGTATCTAAGTCACATGAAAATGTAACGTGCTATCTACTTGCTAAAGTCACATTTTAAGTGATACAAGGATTGCCGTCTCGACTTAGTCACAGTGTAACCGACACATTGCCCATTCCTACCCCGGAATACGCGCATTCACGCGCGGTTGGTACCAATATGCCGTATAAAGCGTTATCATTTCACGATCGTACGAACATGCCGCTAAATTTAATAAAAAAATCCTAGGGAACTAACCGAGCGAGATTCCCGCTGAGTCGCAGCCCTTTAAGACGAAATCGAGGTATTTGTCGGATCGGCGAGTCTAAGCTGCCGGGAGAGGGACGACGGATATTCGTCGCGAAACGAATTCAATTTGGATCATTCTTCTATACTATTATCCCGATTGAAGGTCTCCGCGCTGCTCCCCGCTCGGAATTGGATCGTCTTTTGCATAAAATGAAAATCAAATCGGAACTAACGAAATATCCACCGAAAAGGTCTCGCATTTGATGAACGGGTCCTTTTATGGAATTATGAAAGGCAGTGCCGGGGCCGAGGTTCGCAATGAATGAAGTGGGACAAAAATGAATATTGTCATGTGGGAACCCGTTCAGGATTTGGACGTGCTGGTACACAGTTTGAGCACTAATGATGTGTTTGTTTGACTACTAGAACATACTTATTATGAAGACTCTTTTTGTTGAAATGAGATTTCAAAAACAATATGAATTACAAACGATAGCAAAACAAAGAGACCCTAAATAGAACTACATAATGAGTTGGTTTACTTTACAAGAATTTAAATGAATTAGGCTTGTCAATCACAACAATCTATAGGACTAAAGAAACTAAATTTCTTAAACGAAGAGATTCACTTAAAAACAATACAAATCAAATTCAAAGTATAATACTTTGAAGAAAAGAAGATTTAATTTCATTATAAACCTATGTATCAAGCATTTCGCATTCTGATTCAATACTTAATCGTCATCAGCTCAAATAAATTCAATGCTGCGCAAGGGTTCCATTCTTAGAGATGAGATCATAAATGAAAAAAATCACTCATTTGCATCTTACATTAAACCGTAACTCTGAATTGTCACTTCAGGGTCCAAACTTACCAACGTCGCTTTTTCCAGTACAACTCCATCACTTAAGGATGATTATAGGTTTTATTAATTTTTACTCACTGCCTCTTTAATACGTTAATTCTACGAGACCTACTAATCACGCGGTACCAATAAGTTCCAAGTCAGCAATAAAGGCTCAATATATGGCTCAACCAATTTATTCATAGTTCGGAGTCACTGATACAGTTAGCGAAACATAAATTATTCCGTAACATTTGTTTGACAGAGCACTATTGAGTTCGCTTTTTTCGCTCAATAAATTAATTCATGCATCAAGCGTTCCTTTCGGCTGATCGCGCGGCGGCGTTCGCCTATCTACCAAGTTTATGGTGAATTTTGTTGAACAGCGTTCGTTTTATTTTCGTACAATTTCGTTACAATAACACACGTTAAATGATGCACTAATAAAGAAACACACAGCTACATTTTGAAATATAATACTTTTAAATAATTCAAACCTACGACATGTTACGAAATAATGTTGGCTCTCTCTCTGATACTATGACATATTTAGTGGAAAATGTCGAGATTATAACTATATCACAAACTTTATTGGATTTTGTTGTGACGTTAAAGCTGGGAATTGGTTTTCTTTTTATATTTTGACCACCTCCTGGTAGACGGTTATAGATCTGGACAGATATCCTCAGAACAGAGAGCATTGTCTAAAGCAGAGGTTCCCAGAGTTTTTTTTCTCCTAGACTACTTTCAAAATTTAGCTGGTTCCGGTGGACTCCCTGCAACTACATTTCTACCATATTCTCAAAAACTCGACAAAAAATGTGAAGATTAGATCTATGGAAATTTACGTACGCCAACGTAGACCCCCCATCGAGTCTCCCGTGGACACCTGGGGATCCATCTGGACCACTTTGGGAAGTAAAGGTCTAAAGGATAATATTACCTCATAAGAGACAATATTGTGTCAGACTGAAGACTCTTAAAAACAACAGATGAACTGCCCAGTTCATTTGTCGGTTTCGAGTAACGGAAAATTTATATAACTTTAAAGAATAGGTTATAAGTAGTAATTATATCTAATTTCTGTTAATAAAACATATTATATTGATAAGCTATGTGACAAATATATATACCTTGGTAACGGCAGTCGAAAGTACAACTTGAAAATTCTAGATTCATTAATATTGTATTAATAGTTTTTAGTCAACGTAGGAATAGTTTACGAAATAAAGACAAGAGGTTGTAGCAAAACAAAGCTAGTATTTTTCTCAAACGGAAGACCGAACCACACAAATTTGTACGGTTTTACTTATATAGTATTTGCGCACCCGAGACGAGGGAAACATTAAGGACTCACCGGCTCCAATCTCGCTCACGTACAAGTTTTTATAGTTTTTGTTTTCCCTTGATCTGGTATTGGAGAAAAAACAAATCTTAATTTGATCTTAAATCACACACGCACGCACAAACACCATCACTGCCATTTAAAAATCTTGCAGAACAAAGTTATACGTACTTTTCGAAACATGAAGGTTCACATCGACTAATTAAAGGCTTCTGAAACCAAATCCGCCGATGTTTGTCTGTTTTTTTGTTCGAGTTTCACGCAAAAATCAGCGGGTAGATTTTGTGTAAATTATTACAGTCTTAAAGGTAGGGTTCCTATTAAAATAATGCGGCACATTTAATCAGAATCCGTCCCGTACAATTGATGATACAGCTTGATCCATATTTTAGTAGCCGCCGTTAAGGTACTAGAGTTCAAGTAAAAGTGGTTCTGTAACTTTTTATATAAATCTATGATTGTTTCGATTTCACGCGGACGGAGCCGCAGGCAAAAGCTTGTGTAAAATATCATAAAACTTCACATACCCGACATCTATTCCTAGCGCGCCGAATATGGCTCCACCCTCTTTAATTAAAAGCTCCGTGTTCATCAGCGGAATGAAAGCCGCTGATGACGTATTATTGTGCGAGTGAAAATCTTCGCGTAATGTATGGCCGCACGGTGCTCGGTGATGCCCGCTCGCCGTCGTTATTACATCTCCGCACGGCACGCCGGCAACACAAAAACCGTAATTACGCCTCGCCGTGTTTTCCTCCGTCTCCGTTCACGAGCAAAAAGTCTCGGCTCTCACTATGACATGTTACATGAAAATAAATCTCGCGGTTCGAATTACTTCTCAGTAATGACGATGATTTATCCGATTCGATATTTATTCGAAATCACTGATATCTTTTATACTAGAAAACCACATAAGCCAATAAAAGCGTAGCGTTATATGCCTTTTCCCTGGCTCTCCGTGACGTGGATCGAATCCCGGTCTCCCAAGTGACAGATGGGCATACTGACCACTATACTACTGAAAAATTGCTGCAGGTAGAGAGCAATTCTTTCCACTTGCTACAAGCAAGCGGCTATCCGAAGCCCACTTTTCGCAGGAAACGAGACATTTCGGTAGGCGAAATGCGACGCGCCATTTTTATTATGACGAAATATTACATGAAAATATGTCTCGCTGTTTGAATTATGATAATTTTCAATAATGACGATGATTTATTCGATTCGATATTTATTCTAAATCACCGACATTTTAAATATCAGAAAACCACCTCAACCAATAAAAGCGTGGCGTTATACGAAACCTTTATCACGCGGAGCGGATTTTTTCTGAGTAATAAACATTCCTTCTTGATTTAAAATTGTAAGAAGCCGACTATCAGGGGGCGAGAAGAACAGTCTCTAAGGATTGTGTTTACTGTATGATTCATATATATTCAGTTTTTTTATTTACTTACCTAATGTGTGTTATATGAGTGCTTTATGCATAACATAAAACACTAGAAACGATTCGACAAACAGATGATACGACACAGACACAAAGATAAAAATACGATTCGACGAAGACTGTTTGAAGTATATCGGTACTATTGTCATACAGATGCGTTGATACTCCGTAGGACTCAGTCGTTAAGATATATATGCCCGTGAACGTAACACTGTCATCTGATTTTGGTGTGGCGCCGACGTAATGATAGCGTCACTCCATCTCACTCCGAGGATGCTCTGAGAACCAGCTGAGGGTAACGGCTTTATCCTGTTCTTCAATAAAACCTACAGCAATCTCCAAGTCTGCCGAGCTTGGAGATTATGGTAAATATCTCAATTTTATTTAGGCCCATTTTCAAGTCCAGCAGTGGACTTGAAGAGCTAAAGCTGATGCTGATAGCCTGCCATCTCATATAACAGAACAACATAAAATCAGATGATTGCTCCATAGCAATTATAGAGATTGATTCTATAATTTACTATCAAAAAATATTAAATGAAAAATATTAGGATAGAATATATAATAAAACTCGTAAACAATCATCATCTTCATCATCCCCAGTCCATATTCGTCCCCACTACAGGGGCACGGACCTCCCCTGATCAGGAGGGGGGTTAGGCCGTAGTCTACCGCGCTGGCCTGGTGCAGGTTGATAGACTTACATGTAAACAGTACAACAAAGATATTTGTGAAGTTTTCCGCCCTACTTGTGTAGGTTTAATGTGGTATGAACCAATATATTGAAATACACTCGGCGCTGACAAAAGCCTAATGACCCGTGAATCGCCAGATACTGGGTGCGACACGCGTCCACGCGCACGCGCCGGTAACCACGACCGCACTGAAATACACTCCTATGTCTTTGTATTTACATAAAATGTTTCAATCGAAAATAATAAAGAATTGAAAAAAATAAACCAAAGTAGTAAGCATCTCATGAAATTACACGCCCTACATATGAAAAAACTTGACATGATTTTATTATACATATATTTGCATTACACAAACATGTATGTGTATCGAATAAGATTCATCGTTACAATTTCCGATTCCTACCGCTGATAAATATATAAAATAACTAACTTTTGCCCGCGGCTCCGCATGCGTTAATGTCAATTTTCCGCTACCTGGGGAAAACCCGAAATAATCATAGATTTATATAAAAATCCGTTGATCCACTTTTACTTGACCTCTCGTACTTTAACGGTGACTACTAAAACAGGGATCAAGCTGTATCTTCAATTCTGCGGGACCGACTTTGATGAAGCATGTGGCAGTATTTAAGTCGGAATAGCACTTTTAAGACTATAAGAGTTTAACCAAAATCTAGTTACTGGTTCTTGCGTGAAGCCTGAACAAACAAACATCGACGGATTTGGTTCAGAAGCTCTTAATTAGTCGATCTGAGTAGTTAGTTTTTAAATATTTCTGATTTTTGAAAATTTGACATGTAACAATTTTATAATAGTATAAAATAAATTGTATGTATTATATGTACATTTTATAAAAATTGTTTTAATAAAGATACATGCGATAATAATAATAATTTATTTGATACCATCGGAAGTTAGTTACATCTCAACTGGGGCCGTGGATGTGAGACGTGTGTGCGTGCGCATGTGCATGCACGTGTGCGTGTGAGCGCGCGCGTGTGCGTGTGCGTTTGTGTGCGCGTATTCATAGTATATATCCGTCCTTGTTATTATATCTACATTCTTGCTAACTTTATATCAATCGGCTCAGCGATTGAACCGTGAATATGTAATAAACAGACAAACATACAAAAACACTTTTACTATATTACTGCGGATGTAGACATATTTGATGCACATATTTGGAGCCAGATTGCCGACTCCTCTCCGCCGTAACAAAGAATGTGGTGTTATTATTTGACGTCCTTCACATTTTTATCACCGAACAAAAATTGTCTGTCATAAAATGTAGCTCATAAGACCCGTGCTATACGTACCTACGCTACTAACCGCTATATCTCGTAGGTCTCATCGTCGACGCAGCACTGTGCAAAATTCGCGCTTACTGCTGTCATCACAAATTTCAAATTAAATTTCCGAGGAAAGGTTGACGGAGTGCAGAGCTTATCTGGTGCGGCGCGCCCGTTAATATCGAGTGAAAGCGCCGGGCCAGCACGGCGCTGTGACGACAGAGGTGGCCCCAGGTTAAGTATTGACGAATGTTCCATACTAGTGGTAATTCTACTGTAACACAACTAAATTTAGGCTCTCCCTATCTTTTTCTAATCCCAAACGCCAAAACGAGATAACTTGAGAGAGATCTTGGCGCTGTCGGTTTTACTTAAACACGTCAAAATTAGGTCCTACATACTAATTCAGACACGACCTCGGAACATGCCGATTGGAGATACGAAAAAACGCAAATTTTTGGACCTTTTGACATAAATGTAGGTTAACTAAAAATTTTTGTTATCTCGTTTTGGTGTTTGGCATTAGAAAAAGATAGGGAGAGCCTAAATTTGACTTGTGTTATATCAGAGTTGACACTACGGTCTATACTCACTAAATTATAAATACGAAAGTACAAATCAACAATTTGTTACAAAATAGTCAACTTGATATTACCCTTAATCGACTGGAGAGTATGGAAAGATGTATGGATGTGGATGAGGCGGGAAAGGAGTGTCATGATCGTAGTATGTGGCGCACTGTGGTCTCTGCCTACTCTCGATACCGGTGTGAGTGTATGTATGTACGAAAATGCATTTCCACTTCGGATGGGCACTCATGGCTCCTGTCCATTCCATCAGCTATTCCTCTCTATAGTTTATTGCACTCAAAATAATACAAAGTTCATAAATATATTTCTCACATCTAAATCGGTTCTGGTGTTTAGAAGTTATGGTATAATAAAGAAACATACAGACGATCAACATGAATCCATACACTCCGGAGCTCCACCAGTGAACTCCTATTTAAGAGTTGCGTGAAAGGGGCAATGCATTGATATTTTTACTCTTTAACTTGTACCGTCGGTGGACCCTGTCCTCCCCCTGTCCGGGTGTAATGCAATCTCTGTCGTTATCCCCGCTAACGAAGCCACGCGGACGACGGCGGGGTGAAACAGCATCCAGCAGGGGTGACGGGGGTTGGTGAGGTGGCACCGAGGTAATTAAAGGCGTTTATCTGCTTCAGGTGCGGCTAATACCCACGCAGATATGAAACTAAATGTTAAAACAATTCCTTTTGGCCTTTTTTGAGAGGGGGGTGGAAGGTGGGGAGGTGAAAACCTGTTATTAAAGACACTGCATTACGCTATACAGGAAAACAAGAGGTTTTGCCCGGGTGTTTCACTGTTTGTAATTAAGGGTACAAATAATTATGGGTCTCGTTATTTATAATTATGGGTAATTTAAATAATATCATGAGGCACTAGTAAACAAAACGATCTAATTTGATTACATATAATTAAATTTTACACGTTGAACAAAACAACGTATGACTGGGCACCTTCTACTTTGGAGCGGTGCTTTCGTTAATTTTGTGCTCTGTGTTGGAAGTTTTTATAAACATAGTATACATATTATTATTACATATATTTAGCATATTTACTTTTGTAGTCGTATGCTGACGGAGACACACTAAAAGTCTTAGGACATCCAACATAGCTTCCAGTATACAGAAAATATAGTCTATCTATACTATTATAAAATTGTTAAATATCAAATTTTCAAAAATCAAAGATATTTAAAAACAAACTACTCAGATCGACTAATTAATCGGCTTCTGAAACAGAATCCGTCGATGTTTGTTTGTTTGTTTATTTGTTCGGGCTTCACGCAAAAACTAACAGGTAGATTTTAGTTAAATTATACAGTCTTAAAGGTACTATTCCAACTTAAATACTATGGCATGTTTTATCAAAATCGGTCTAATAGAATTGAAGATACGGCTTGATCCTTGTTTCAGTAGCTGCCATTAGCGTAGGGGTACAAGTAAAAGTGATTCTTTGGCTTTTTATATTAATCTATAACTGTGTCGGAATTTCCCATGTAGCGGAAAACAGACATTCACGCGGGCTGAGTAGCAGGCAAAAGCTAGTATTCAATATTTTTCGTTGGTTTATGGTATTTGTTAGAAAAATGATCTTGACATATGGACAATCAGACAGTTTGATAAGGAAATAATTCTATAAAGAAAATAATTTTATTATGAGGCATGAAAAAATTCGTACGACACTATATCTGTCCAGTTAATACTTTAAACTAAATATTTATATGTTAAAGAATCCGCCTCGCCTTCTTCAGATTAACACAGATATGCCCAGAATGAAAATGAGCTGGTGTTAATTAGCCCAGGCTGGCGTGTCTCCGCGCCAATGGGGGGGGGGGGGCACCTGCGCCGCAGTCAGACGAACGTTGCTAATTGCCAAATACTTTAAACCGCCCTCTTGAAATTCTTCCATTAGCAAATACGTTCGTGATATTAGATTTGTTAAGCACTTTTTTACAATCTTATTTTTCATCTTAGCACTCATGTATTAGACATTTTTCATCTTAGCACTCATGTATTAGACATTTTTCATCTTAGCACTTATGTATTAGACATTTTTCATCTTAACATTTATGTATTAGACATTTTTCATCTTAGCATTCATGTATTACACATTTTTCTAAGTGTATTTTTTCGAGGTCTGAATGTAGCACATCGCACGTGACATTTTTGTCCGCCATTACGTATTTTTTTAAAAGAATATAACCTACAACATCAACAGAATATATATATATATATATATATATATAAATATATATATATATATATATA
>WUAW01038524.1:25820-46389 GCA_017165845.1 Thaumetopoea pityocampa | reverse complement strand
ATATATATATATATATATATATATATATATATATATTTATATATATATTTATATATATATTTATATATATTATTAAAATACGTAATAACCAACCCACTTACTTTTTGTTAATAATTCCTTTGTGTTCTAACGGTTAATTTGGTTGGAGACAAGGAATCAATATTCTGAATAAATTACAGTCTACGTCGTCTCACCCTGTAAGTGGGCGTGCCCCGTGTACATAATTAAATACGTAAACCTTTCCAAGTTTCATTCAATACCTAATAACAGCTGTTTGTTAGTCGTTTATATTTACATTTCACTGTTGGAAGAACTTCGAGTAAATACGCTTTATAACAATTAACTCGTATTGTATGAACGTGATAGTATCTTTCAATTAAAACTTCCCTCACTTCTTAGACGTCAGAATAGCCTCAAATTTTTCATACTTATTAAGAATCATACATTGGCGGTGTAATGGTGCTGTACACGACTTGCGATCAAACAGTCGTAGTTTCGATACCGGTCTCGTATCATCGGGTTAATTCAAATTCACGCACAGTCTACGTTGTAGACACCAATGGATTCAACGAAGAAGGAAATCTTCGTGAAGAAAGTTGCATGTCAGAGTGGGTGTGCGAAGTCTACCAACCAGCACTAAGGTCGTTCTGGTAGACTACGACGGCCTCATGACGTCCGTGTCCTACAGGGACGAATATGAACTGGGGATGAATGATTAAGAAAAATTATACGACAAGTAAGACTAAAACAATATACCTACTTGGTTTAAAAAAGTAAAAGTTATACTTTTATAGAAATATGAAATAAAAGGTAAAAAAATAAAATTTAAACTAATAAAATGATGAACTAAAAATTAATGTTTAAACCTTTATATTACCCGTATGTTATAATGGCACACTTTACGAATAACCAGCAAAAAAAATTCAATAAAAAAATACGATAGTTAATGTGAAGCTTTTACCATTATGTTTTAGTCAATATAGCAGTGATCCGGACGCTGGCTAGATATTAAGGTACCGTCTCCGCACCCATGGGTACCAGAAGCATACTACACACTCCTTAAAATTAGTAAGGCGCTGTATGTTATGATCAGATCAGTAGGTATATCAATCGTCTTGAATGTTCTGTAGCTGTCTATGGACGGTAGTGGTCACAGCGTCAGGTGCGCTAAACGCCCGTTTACTAAGTCTATGATGAAGAAAATAAATGCAATTATAAAATTGAAAAACAGACTATAGTCGTCACGAAATAATAGGCCCGTTTTGACACTTGTCATCACAGAGTCTCTAGAGAGTCTAAACAAATCGATGTCCAGAAAAAAAAATTAACAAATCGATTTAACATTATGAGGGTTTGTAATCGTTTAGATAATTGCGTTTTAGCTTTTAATATAGCCGAGCTATATAATTTAAGTATACAATAACTACATAAAGAACTATAAAGTTCAAAAATATCCAAATCATTGCCGTAACATACATGTATATCAATGGAATGAAATGATTTTTTTTATTTGTAAACACACGTTCAAAAGATATAATATAATTTATGACTTTGGCTTTCGTTCACAGACAGCTGCAGATTGTTGCAAGAAATAATACAAATTTATTCCTTTAATAAGTTTATAAATATCATATGAAGATCCTGATGGATAAATATTATACAGATTTTATCATCGTCATCAGCTTGCAGAAGTACTCGTACACTTCTAGACATAAGCCTCCTTAAAAAAGAGAGATTTGCCATAATCTTCACGCTTCACAGGTGTCTTGGAGACCGGAGTAGGTTTAAATTGAATAACAGAGTAACGCGGTTGCCCATTATTCTGGTACGTTCCTTAGCTGGTTCTCACAGTATCCACCGAAAGAAAAGTGACGCTGTTATCATGCCGGCGCCTCATAGCAACTAAATTTATATTTTTATATCACCATTTAAATTCTTCGAAGTCACGTTGCCATATAAACACCTTACATTACCTGTTTACGATTATTTATTTATTTATTCATTCCAGTCGTTCCGTACGCCATTGGAAATGAAATTCATGTAATTCCAACGGGCATAGGATAACTAATTCATCACATACATTCATTTAATTAAATATCGACACTCACGTTGCATGTGAATGCGTGCCTAACAGTACCTACTATTGTAGGTAGCACGCAGTATGCTGACAAAAACGCATGTAAATTTAATCACGCGAACAAATCATTTTTGGTTAACTTCAAAAAGTGGGTGTCAGCCAAAATTGAAAAAAAAATGCAGTGACAAAGAAAAAATATATCCATACAAAGTATTAAATATATCCTCAAAGAATCACGAAAACATAAAAATTTCTTTCGAATGTAATCGTGCATCGTACATTCGCTAAATTTTATGCGCATCTTTAATGGGCGGTTCGATTCAACCAGACCGATCAGTTGAGCACGCTACCGCGATAAATTGCTTTTTATTTGAAATTTCGAAGAGCAGGGCACGATTTGCAAGCAGATTTTCCTGTCAGTACGCTCCGGCCACTCGTTTCGTAAACGTCGTTTGTAATCGTCCGTTGATAAAGTCGTTATTCTAAAACTGGCAGGTGTTACTATTAAGGAAGCTCGCGATCCTCTTTTGCGAGCGAAAAGTGTTTGCTTGGAGGAAAGACCGCGTTCCAAATATGGCCGCATCGCATTTAGCGCTGATCCAAAGCGCAAATGCCTCTTCGAAAAACAATTCTTCCAACATCGAACACCGGCTATCACTACACATAAACGCAAACAAAATAATGTCGTCGTCAAGAAACAAAATAGAAAAATAGTCGATAAAATTCCATTTTCGGTTGCCGTACAAACATTGTCTATACCCATGAAGTACGCTAGTGGCCCAAAACTAAGGCATCAAACCTCCAAACCTTGTCACAACTTATCCAAATGTCAGATTGATGATAATAACACTAAGCATTATAATCCTCCTAAACAGGTCAGCGACAACAAGAGGCTGTGTCAAACAGTAGGCTGCAGGAAAGAGACGGAGAACAAACTGTTGGTGCAGATCAGCGAAGCCGAGCAAGTGTCAGACTTTGAAAGGATTCTTAATTCTAATGCAATACTGTGTGGGCGAGCGCGTAGCCAAGCGTGGCATGGCTGTGTGGTGTCGCAAAAGCGATCAGCATCTGTTTTGCCTCGACCTCGTTCTGCCTACTCTCTCTATACCGTAAGTCAAGCATACCACTATCTTTTTCAACAGCATGAGGAATCACTTCAACCCTTAATAAATCAGTATCGGCAAACCGTCACTGAGGAAACTAAAACGCCGCCCAGCTTTTTAGGGAATAGTTGGTATGAGAATTTACAGAATTTATCCGAATTTTACGAAGACGACCAAGTGTTAAAAAAAGAAGTGGAAAATATTACAGACAGTATAATTGTTGACGAAGTAAAGGCGACAGAAGATAAGAATAAATCAGATAGGAATAAAAATTTCAACGTTAATTTGGCTGGTTTAATTGGTTTACACTTGAACATCGAGGGTGTGTCTTCAAGATCAGAAGACTTGGGACCTTCCTCGGACATAGAGAAGAACATAGAAAACGAAGAGGAATGGCTTGCACCGATTATGAGCGCTAACTCCAAGGATAAAGACGCACAGAATGACGTCAAGGTCGACTGCCTAACACAAAATTTGAACGCAATCAAAATTGATAATAATGCTAAGATACCAACGATAACATTCAGCAATTGTTGTGACGGGTACGCCAGGAGTGACCTTTCAAATAACAACGACGTCGATATTAATCTGGCCGTGCCCGCCATTGACATAATTGATGAGTCTCGGCCGCCGATGATGTAATTTTGCATTACTTCATTCACTGTACGACATTTAAAATGATTGCGTTAGAATCGGAACAATCGGTCTCGGCCGAGGAGCGGATGCCCAAGCCAGAGCCTACAACATCCCATCCAAGGACGCTAACTAGATCGAGTGCCGTCAGTCAAAAATTTGTTGAAATCACGGTCCATCCTGAAGGGTCAAATAATCCTTTACACAGATCAAAATTAGCCCCAACGAGGTCTGCTTCAGAAACGCAATCCTCGGGAAAGAAAGTGTTAAATCTACGCAAGACAAAAAACTCTTCAATAGAGTCGACAATGAGTTTGCCAAATCAAAAATCTTTAGAGAAGAAACATGGAAGTCTAAGGCATCAGAAGGCAATAGGAGCCCATTCAGATATAACATTAAGCACACAACCTTCAATATCGGACGATAGGAAAGCATTAAGGGAGGCGTTGTACCAGGGTATCTTCCATAGGCACAGGCGGACGATCTTTGCGGTGGGTTCATTTCTGAGGATGTTGAGAAGCAAAACATCAAACTATGATTCAATAAGATCGGACTCTGATGAGATATAGCACTCATAAATCGTCAAAGTGTATTTATGTAATAAAACTATGGTGCCACAGACTGATTGTGCTTTGCAAGGAGAGAAAATGTTATTATTAGGTTGTAAGAATTCTGTATTTGTATTAAAATGTTCCTAATTAGTTGTGTTGTAACGGAGTTTTCGTTGACCCAGCTTGAATAAGAAGTTATAGTTTAATGGTTGTTATTGCGTGTACAGAGCACGTTTGTCTGATGGAGTGATATTTTTTTCATTGCGTAGGTAAAGTGGAGTAGAGATAATTATAATCCTATCATAAGAATTTTGTTTTTTATACTAAAATCTGTTCAACAGTTACACCTTGCACATACACATTACATCTCAATACAATATATTTATCAACACAATCAAGAAATGTAAAGTGTACATTTGTTCATTTGGGTAAAATAATTTTAAGTCGATTTTTAATTCTACAACTGAATGCAATTGAGTAAAAATTTTATTGTTTTAGAAATTAACAATTAGCATAAACTTAAAACAATACAAATATAAATTCCTACGATATATAATAAATGTGAAAGATAGTTTGTCTGTTTGTCTCTGTGTTACACAACTTAACTGTTGTTCACACCTGGGCCCCTGCCGAGGTGTGAACAACAGTTAACTTTATAAATAAAATTTGAAACATTTTGTCTTGAGTTCTAGTTCGAAATTATCGAAGCCACCCAATAAAGAAGAAAAAAAGTTTCAAAATTGAAGTGTATATGGAAAGAAATGTTTATAATGTTGGTAATTATAAAAAAAAGCATTAATTACTTTTTGTAAACGAACTAATAACGATAAACAAGATCAGTGTCCATCTATTCTATACTATCATAAAATTGTTAAATGTCAGATTTTCAAAAACCGAAGATATTTAAAAAAGAACTACTCAGATCGACTAATTAAGGGCTTCTGAAACTAAATCCGTCGATGTTTGTTTGTTTGTTTGTTCGGGCTTCACGCAAAAACCAGCGGGTAGATTTTGGTCAAACTCTTACAGTCTTAAAGGTATTATTCCGACTTAAATACCTGTTTTCCCTGTTTTAGTAGCCACCGTTAAGGTACCAGAGGTCAAGTAAAAGTGGTTCTTGAATTTTTATATATCTATGATGATTTTGTCGGGATTTCTCATGTAGCGGAAAACCAGCATTCACGCGGGCGGAGCCGCGGGCAAAAGTTAAATAATAATAATCTTAAAAGCAAGAACCTGTGAAATATTGTTTTGTTTTACTAGATGGCATTGTCAACTCTATATAGAAACTACTGACAATGATCGTTCTTTCTTTACTCTGAAGTTCTTTCCCTGTACCGTTTGTAGTTGATAATATTCGTTTCTATATAAATTTGCAAATGAAAAGTTATAGCTTTGCAATAAATACCGGAATTTAGTCCTGTCACGATATTGCGTGACAATCAATCGGCAAGGACGACAGAACATTACTTGCGATCACCTTGACTTGTTTCAGATTCATAAATAGTGTAGAATAATGAGCTTATAAAAGTCGTCTACTATGTTTAACTGTCCTTTATAGAACAATAAGGTATGTGAATAAATATTGTTGAAATGGTTCAGCTATTAGTTTAATTCATAGGTAACATTACTTACTCAGACGTTTCTTTTATCCGTATGATAATTTGTCTTTTAGAAAACAGGTCTAGGCGTAACTACTAAAAAGAAAGACAAAGCAGGTCTATGTTGGATTTTCCATAAAACACCACATAGCTGTTAATAGAAAGACGAGAGTGGTTACTTTGAAAATCCAAATTGTCCAATTATTCATTTCTTTAATTTTTTTTTTCTTCTAAATAGTTTAGGCCCTTACAATTAAATATATTACTGGCAGCACGGTAAATTGCGTAAAATTTAAAAAAAAAAATTTATATTTGTTATATTTTTTTTTTTGCGGTTTTTATAGATTTAATGGCACCGTGCACAGTAGGGAGCCTGGCTGCGGGATTCAGTCCAATTACAACCTTAGCCCAAAATTTAATTGTCGATATACTAGAGCCCCTAAAACATGGAATTTATATAAAAATTCTGTGGGATCTTTGTTGGTATCACTGATTTACAAGTTTCTATTCTGAAATGTTTAATTTCATTTCACAAATTACATCATATTTTCCTACTGAGAAACAAATGTCACTCTGCACTCTTGAAATCGAGGTAATGTACGAACGTATAAGATAATGAAAATACTTCAAATAAATATTGTAGGCATGTTCAGCAAATATTAACGTTTTATTATTGAAGTACTTGCGTAATCGCATTTTGTTTGAATTGAACTTTTTTTTCGAGACATTCAACTAAAGTTTTACGTATCTGCTTACTCCAGAGATTTAGATTATTAGCTTGAATTAATTGAAATACCATTGAACGGAAGACACTTTTTTACTGTCTAATTTATTCACTACAACCTGTAAAACATCCAAAATCCTAAATTATTTGTAGTTTTTTTTTATAATGTAAACTTTGTTAAAACATCTGTTTAAAATGTAAGTTTATATTATTAATCCAAGATTTTGAAACAACTTTTTTATTTCCTCTTATCATTCATAAAATTGTCTATCAATCTACAATATTTTTTTGAAGTTAATAAGCATTTTTATATATATTATATAGATAGCGTATACAAAATAAAGCATATTTGAGCTAAAATCAGTTAGAAAATGAATGAACGATATAAAATTGTTGAAATTTGAAAACTTTTCATGGCCGCTATTAAAAACTAATAGTTCATTCGTTCTCCAAAGGAGTTTGGTCGAAAAGATGCTTTCTATTGTTTAGTTTAAAAAAGTGAAATTTATTAAAAGTTGTTTAAAAATGCATCTAACGCTTTTCAAAATAGAGCTTAAATGTAGTATAATCGGTAACATATGTAACTCGTAGATTCAGATTTTGTTGCTATAGTTGTTAAGAGGTAATTTAGAGATAACACATAGAGTAGACGGAACAGTGGACTGTTGAATACACATTTTTGGAACATTTTATGCAGTTTTTTATACATTTGTACATCCCAAAATAAATTTTGTACATGTTGTTGTGAAAAACTAGAAAAATAATAAGAAAATATACTTGCATGCTTATTTATCGATGGTATGTGGCAAGTAAACTAACTATGAATATTGTAATCTGTCAATAATAATATAGTGATTATATTATAATAATTGATATTATTATTTCATTTTGTTATTAAAAATGTGGTGAAATTGTTTTACTTAATAATAATGTTCGATGCCGTTGTATGTGAAATAGATGAAAACTTATTATTTATGTAACTTTTATATGTTAGTTGTTTTACATTAGATACTTTAGTTAAATTAATTTTCTTGGATTTAATTTTGCGATTAACATTAAAAAAAAAACATATTCAAGCTGTGATAACCAATGTAGTGACAGACATTTTTTATTGTTGAAACAGCTGAATATTTTATGTTATTTCTGTAATAACTAAATTTCTTTGATAAAAGAAAATTTCAAAAATCATTTGATTAATTTAAATATTATAAAAAAATCGAGTTGTCAACAAAAAAGAAGGTTTTATCATCTTTTTGGGCTGAACTTTGTTTTATTTTCGTAGTATTTTCTCTTGGTCGCCGTAAAAATTAGGGCACTATACCCTTCTCACCGTTGAGGATTTTGAAGATTAGGCAAACCAGAAGAGAGAGGGTCGACGGGCTGGTCCTCGAGGTCGAGAATATGATAACCATAAATGAACCTGGTAGAATGAAAAAGCTGAAAATATTTTTGTCCTAGAAACCATCGAACGTATTGTGCGTTTGTTGTTGAATTAAATTAATAGACTGCGGCTCTGGTTGCATGGACTACGTATTCCATAATAATCATATATTTTGCGGGCTGAAATGTAGCCAATGTCACCGATCTATAGGTATAAAGTATTTAGCATATGCTACATGTTACATGTTGTATGCTAAAAACTTTACATTTATTACATCGGTCCTTTTATACGTGAAAGAAAGACAAACAACATTACATTCTGCTTATGGAAGTGTGTACGTTAAAAGAAAAAAGAAATCACTTAATAGTTTATTTATTTCAAACGAACATTTTACTAAAAAAAAATAGGTTTTTTGCCCTGCGATAGATTGTGCTGCCAATGTTGTTTTACTTAGACTCATTAAACACCTCTTCCTCGTTTTGTATTAAGTGATTTTTAATGTAAAATATTGTTATTATTCTCTATCTTTTATTAATTACTTTTCTATAAAAATATTTTCTCCATACGGAAATATACTTTAATCACACCATAATTATTTATATCAGAATGATACCTATTATTAGGTATTTATATATAAATAATTTAGTACAGTCATGGAATCCACTACAGATATAAGAAGGGTGAGACATGCCTTTCGTTTTCATTAAATATTTACAAATCTTATTTTATATATTTTATTCATTTGTAAATATATAATGATTTAAATATATAATCGTAATGGATACACAATCATTTGTTATACATATTATATTTGTTATCTAATAAACGTAAATTAAAGAAGTAGAATTATGTATGTAACACAAAACTATTTTAGTTTGTAAATTATTAAATTTCGATATAATTTTGTAACGATGAGGTACATTCCGAAATGCAATTGTTTAGATGAGAAAAAAAAGAGTTCCAATCTGTCCGTAACCGATTACAGTAAATAAATAAGACTGGGTAAAATTTATGATAAAAGATATTGTTAACCAATCAAGTTTTATGTTGTCTTCGGTAATAATTTTTGAATACACGATTACGGTTCTATGATGTTTGTTTTATTCCACCTTTTAGAACCAGTGTGTACCACAATGTTGGAACGACGGATCAATGTGTACCAAGGAACGATGGTTCAAACATACTCATAAATGTATTTGATTGTACTTTCAACAGGTCGTGGTTTTGCAATAGATTATTATTTAAATAAATATTTCTAATAAAAAGAAAATTATTTATTAAACTTCTTACTAAATACAAAACATGGCACTTTACGACCTCGAATCTCTTGGATCGGTCCAACGAGTCTCTACTCGTAGGCCTCTGCTTACTTGAACTGCACTTCCAGTCCGTGGCCGCTACACGAAAACCTTTCTTCAACATCAGTAAGTAGTTATATGTGACTGCCAATAAACAATTTCAATATTGTGATCGTCCGAGCTAACTGGCTATTCTTGCTTCTTTTACAAATATCTTCCACTTGATAATTTTTAAGCAAAGAAATTTCAGGCATGGCTCTCCCCACAATATGTTGGTGAATTTGTGCTCTTAAACAGTGCTTTCACTTTATATCAACAGTGAAAAGAAAAAAATGACTAAGTGACATTTGTTGACATGAATCGAGATCGACATATTTAAATTAATTTTCCGAATCCTTAGAAATATGTATGTGCGTCGTTTGTATTGACTCAAGATTTTATTTAATCTCGATCAAATATTTCAGAATTAGCTGGCGTTATACACTTTGCCCCGTGCAGTGAAACAGTAGATGCGCTAAAGATCTTTGAATTGCTGTCTTCTCAATGGGAATATATATTTTTGAAGTCATATAATACTTTTAAAGTTAGCAATAAAATAACGGTGTCTTTTTTTATTGCTCCCTGGGAATTTTGAGGTCACGTCGACGACTTTGCTACGACAAATTCCCACCGGCCTATTACTTTGAAAAAGTAACTTTTTATCGATTGTCACATTTTTATAGTATTGCTTCAATATCGTTCACGATCATTAACAATTAATAAACAAAATAACACCGAATTTATATATCAAACATTACACTAAATCGATATAAAATACTAAAACATACATATATTTGTAGATGACTCGTCAGTCAGGTTGCAGCCAAAACTAACTCTAATAGTAATTTAAGAGGAGAGAGAGTCAAAGCACACCTTTTAGAAAATCTCTTAGTATATGTTCTCCTTCTATCTTTGAGGATACCCATGAGGTTCTAATATAGTCAGTCGGCATAGTTATCGATCGTCGGTTACGCAACATGTGCCCTGGCCGTGTCTTACATAACAACAGTTTTCGGAACATATTTCTGGCTACTGTTTGAATAATAGCTCCAGTCAGTTTTGGAGTTATGCCTTTTAGAAATTAATAAATGGACAAGTAAATATAAATGCAGTAATTTGTTAGAAATGTATTCATAGTCCTTACTCATATTCTTAGTCCTTACTCATATCAAAGATCTACAAAAATATTAATATTAATTTCAAGAACAAGTTTATGTCCTCCACAGTCATCTTTGGACAATGTCCTGGATAATTTCATTTAAATTGATGATCCAAATGTTGTCTACGTTCTTACTTCCATCACTGAATATATGAACACAATATATATATATATATATATATATATATAACACAATCATATAAAAACATCCAGTAAAGATAATCACAACTTTTCTATTACTTTATTTTTTTTTTACACAGATAATAATATTATTATTTATGGTGCTGTGCAGCACCGGTGTAATAATTTTATGTGGAATGAATTTGACTCAGCCCCGTTTATTTATTTAAAGTTCAAACTTAAATAATATGTACGAACAGGATTAATGCTTAATGCATTCCCTTTAAATAATGCAGTTCTCCAGCTTCTTCGGCCATATTTTATAAGATTATTCCCTTTTCTATTTTAATATTAATATTCTGGACACTTTCATACACAATGATCTAGCCCCAAACTAGGATTCCCTGTCTCGAGAACTCTACTACTAGAAACACGGAGAGTCCTGGTTTGGAGTTATACAAACACACACCCGCGCAAGCGCACACGCACACGCACGCGCGCACGCACACGCACGCGCGCGCGCACACACACACACACACACACACATACACATATATTTCTTCAAAAATCTTCTGTAGGCTTTAACTATAGATAGCTCAGGGAGTCTTAACGTCACCGATGGGAACCACTGTTTCAAATTAATAAAAAATATTGTTGATATGATAAAAATTTGAGGGACCAGAACGAAACCAAAACGGATTCTCAGTCCTACATTTATAAATGCAAATATTTAGATATTTGTGATATTTATTTTCAAGAAAAGAGTGAACAGGTTTCTACTAGGCTAGTGCGCTCTACCACCTAAGACTACATCGCCACTTACCATCAGGTGGGATTGTAGTCAAGTAGTAGCTTATTAAAATTAAAAAAAAAACTACTCCAAAACGACTGAACCAGTACGGAAGAAATTGTATACGTAACTAAAACACGACTTGGATCCGACGACGATCAAACGAAGGATATTTATAACCTACCAATCTTATAAATCCAAAAATTTTAGGATATTCAGATGTTTGTGAGACAATTACGTCAAAACGGCTGACCCAGTATGGATGAAACTCTCTAACTAATTAAAAAACGAGACAGAATATTTTTATTTCATCTTATTAAAATAAGAATAAATATTTTGACGTTTGTGACACAAACATGTCAAGACGGCTTAATTAATTCGACGAGAATATGTGCCTAAAAAACCTGATCTGAGTCATGGGATACGTTATTGGAATACTACGCGAGAGAAGCCGTAGGCAACAGCTGATCTACTATAATTTCATGATTCAACAATCGAATCCATAACTTACCAACTGGCTATTCAATAAGTATAATGATACCGCGCCCACGGCAGTCTATGGACCAACGAATGAAATGGGAATTCCATTACGGGCATACCTTTTACGTAATGAACGCTAAGTGCTGGACTACACTCTGTTGTGTGTTATATAATTAAAATGGGTGGGCGGATAATTGTGTTATGGCTAATGAACCATAGTCGTTAGTGCTATGATTGGCAGTGCTATGCGTAAATAGAAATGTCGGGCTTCTCAAATAAAATACTGGATCAGTATTTCTGTTCACTATACGAGGATTATAACAAAAGCTTTTAGTAAAACAAAAACGAAATGATGTAGGACCCTGTTAATATTTTTATTGTTTCTCGAAGTAGTCTCCGTTGCTTTCTAAGCACCGCCGCAAACGATGGAACCATTGACTGAAGCAGTGAACCCACTCTTTTTTAGGGTTCTCTTCTACGTTTTTTTTCTAACGTAGCCACGGCATATGAGTTTATTTTTTATTTTGGGAACTAAATAAAGTCTCAAGGTGCCAGGTCGTCGACTGTAAGGAAGATGACTCACAATGATGATGAAGGTTTTCGTACAGACAAATATTTGATGGTCTGTCTGGCGAAGTGAGCTGGAGCGTTCCCGTGATGGAGGAGGAACCTGCTTCTTGGGTATTGCTGTCGAACATTTTCTAAATCAAACGGTTTTCTAAAACAATGACTAACATACCAGTCTGTATAACCATTAGGTTATTTTATCTTTTAGTGTTATCTTCAGCGGTCGCCGTTTTAAAATTTAAATGAATTTTCCATCGTCACTTTTCTTACTGGCCAATTCTAAAAACTTTCATAGTGAACCCTGGTATATTATCAACCTGATTGTAGTGCTCATTTTCCTCTAAAAAAAGCCACATAATTGAATAAAACTTTTTGTATACGTGTTTTTCAAGGGAATTATTAGAAAAATAAATAAATTTTGGAGTATTTAGAAGGCAAGCGCTTAGAGAAAAACCAAGCGCACAGAAGCATAATTAACACCAGATGGTTTGACAGTTGGGTAAAACTCCTAACAGAATTACGATCATCAGAATTGTGAAAGGAGGAAGACTGAAAACCTAAACATATTATTTGAATTTTTAATTAAAATCCATCCGATACTTAAGTAGGTACTTCGTACGTAGTTTCTGAACAGTGCGTCACAGTTGACGGTTCAATGATACTGATGGTAGTAGAGGTTATCGTATCCTGCCGGGATGACGTCAGACGGTTATCGGCCTTCCGAACCCTCGTCGCACCTCCTGCAATAACAGCAGACTCTGATTCATGTCGCGATAATGTTAGGGTAAACAGTGAGCTACGCACTTCAAAGGGCCTAGTTACCCATGTCTTAGAAAACAATCGTTTCTCTCGTCAGAGATAACGTTTCTTTGCCAGATTTGTTTGCTGGCAAGAAAAAGTTAAAATTGAGGCCACGAGAGCCAGAGTGGGCTAATAGCATTTTTTTAATATTAATTTTACTTTATTAACTGCTTTGTAGCTCAACAAAACTTTTAAAATTTCTAATGGGTAAATTGATTAAATTTACCCATTATAGATAAAATATTTAAATTGTTTCTTATGACACTACGGCGTTATTATTTTAGCCGATTACAGTTATAAAAAAATTAACAATATAAAAAAGCACTTGGACCTCTTTGGTACCACTGACCTCAATTTAGAATGCGATCGGGTTCAAAACGTTACAGATTCTCTGAACGTATCGCTCGTTAAAGAGATACTAAAATGTTACAATAAAATATTCACAGACCTCTTATCTTGACTTCATAATAGATTTTTTTCACTGTATTTGCTACTGAAGCTAGCTTTATGCTTTATTTATACAATTTTTACTAGCATTTATTGTCTAGATAGATTACACAGTATATTGTGTAAATGATGCTTAATTTAGGTATCCCTGTATTTAGGACTTCAAGTTTGATTACCCAAAAATTATATTTTTTGGTATGTATGTACATGAGTTTGTTTGACTTCAGCGAGTGTGGATATGTGGACACGTGGAAAAGATACAGAGAGAGGTAGAGAGACTAATTCATGGAAAATATAGAGTATTACAGTATTGTATGGTTATGTGTAATAATCTCTATATTATGTTCACATGTGGTGTAGTTAAGTGATTTAGGTGTTTTATTTTAAAACTTATCGAGGAATATAAGGCTCATTTTTCTCACAATCCAAGGAATTAAACTATTCTATTATTTTACCTTTGTACTAGTTTTTGCCGGCGGCTCCGCCCACGTGAATGTCGGTTTTCCGCTACACGGGAAATTCTGGCACAATAATAGATTTATATAAAAAGCATTAACCATTTTGACTTGACTCTCGCACCATAACGGCGGCAACTAAAACAGGGATCAAGCTGTATCTTCAATTCTACTGGACCAATTTTGATAAAACATGCCGCATTATTTAACTCTGAATAGTACCTTTAAGACTATAACAATGTAACCAAAACCTACCAGCTGGTTTTTGTGTGAAGCCCGAACAAAAAACAAACAAACAAACATCGACGGATTTGGTTTCAGAAGCCCTTAATTAGTCGACCTGAATAGTTTGCTTTTAAATATCTTTGATTTTTGAAAACTTGACATTTAACAATTTTATATAGATAGAGACGACATTTTAACGAAATGTATGAAAAGGATAAACAGCTTTCAAAAAAAAAAAAGAAATAGCGGCCTACCCTCATTTTCCAACTAATGTAATTTCTGCATATTGAAGAGGTGGACCTTGATAAAAGTATTTTAGCATGAGGTTGTTTAGCTACTCACCAGCACGCTCGATTACCAATCGCAACTAATACTGTACAGTATATTTGTTGTCTGTAAATTTGTTCAGTGGCAGTCACCCTGCTTTTGGTGCCAGTGAATCCCGGGTTCGAATCCAGATAAGGATAAACTTTGTGTGATGAGCACAAATGTCTGTATCCGATTTATGGACTTATTTATCTATTTATATGGTATATTTATGTATGCATATCGTTGTCTAGTACCCAAGATGCCCCCTATATCTGCTATCTATCCTAATTTGAGACTAGATCAATGTGTGTGAATGTCCAAATTATTATCATTAGTATAATCGGTTTCCCAAATTCCATACTATACACCTTTCCTACCCCAACCTCTTTCTTTTCCTTCCTTTTCGTGGGAACGCAATGAGGCTTTTTAATGCTTTTGCACCTTAAAATGGCGGCGTCGTGGTTCGCCACCCGACACGTTTCGTTTCCCACGGGGGCGAAAAGTGGGCTACGGCTATCCATCTTACTCGTAGCAAGTGGAAAGAATTGGTCTCTGCCTACCCCAATTCTTCGGTATTATAGTGGTCAGTATACCCGCCTGCAACGCGGGAGACCGGGGTTCGATTCCCCGCCGGAGAGCCAGGGAAAAGAGCGTGAGTATGTATAATCGGTTTTATATATCAATCTAATCATCATCAATCTTATGTCAATATTTCATTTCAACGTACATTTTGATCATGCGTTTGGCTGCATCGCATTTTAATTGATATCAATTGGAACTAATAACGGACTTAATTGATATCAATTGGAAGTGATAACCATTCTTAAACAATGAATCAATAAAAGACAATATTAAAATAATATGTATTTTTTATTTCATGTAACGTCATTATCTCCAAGCAGTATTGGCATAAACATATACATATGATAACTACATAACAATATTTTTTTTACTCTATCGCCAAATACAAAACCTTTGGTTACTAGCTTATTAGAATATAAAATACATTTTTAAATTGACGTTTCAACGTGAGTATTGTAACGTGAGGTTTTTACATGAAACTTATTATTTTCTGTTGTTTTTTTTTAATTCTAATTATCCATTGGAATAGATTACATTGAACTTAAAGAGTGTAAAAAAGTGACATGCTCAAAAAAATGAAATATTTTTTCAAATTTTCTAACATCTAGTAGGCTACATAACTGCGATGAAATAAGAAACGTCTATTTCATAATGACAACTATTACATTTGTGAGACCAATATCTCAAGATGATACATAACTGATTTTCATTTACATCCACTAAAAGATTCGGTTCGTCTGATTAGTTCGAGGTATTACAACGTTAAATGAATACAAAGCTATTCATGTCCTCATTAAACTGGTCAGGACTAGACTGTCACAATTTCCAAGCATTATAAAGTTGGTTTAAAACTTAAATCAACGAAATACAATAAAACTAGAATACAACAAGTGATTATCACATTAAAAATAAAGATCATCCATGATGAATATTTACAAACATTAAGGCACAATTTAAGCCGCTAATAGTAACAGGCTTTAAGCCAGTATGATTTTAGTGTGACAAACGACATAATAACGATTTTCTTATAAAACGATACTGGAGTGGGTATGTTTAAGGAACAATGTGTGTGTGTGTGTATGTTGCTAACAGATATTGAACTTAATATTAAACTGTATTAAGCTGAATACAACCTTTCCTTAAATGAACATTAATAAAAAAATCATGACTATATAGTTTTACATTTTTTGATAAATGACGCACTTCGTTGACCCTATGAAGCATATACACACAAATTGGCCCCATAATAATGATATCTATTCATAATATGAACTACAGTTCTTGAATTATAATACAAATTCAATAACACTATATTTCAATTTCTCTATATTTCACTTTAAACTTAAGACTTTATTTAAAACAATATTAATTTAGTAACATTTTGAACGAGATCAAAACAAAGTAAGATCAGCATTTTGTTGTGATTAACAAATCCCTATACTATACATACAATATAGAAAATATGCTAATATGTAAAATATGTTAATCACCTCTAAAAATAAATATATTTCTTTAAAGTATTTAGTGGCCAACTTGTTATCGGAATTCAAGTGGAGATTTTCGTTTTGCCTAAAGGCAAATACTGCAGTATCATTAATAATCACGGATCTCCAAAATACGAGGATGCTGTGATCATAATATATCATAATACGCAACTCGACGTTACTTGTGCTTACTTTGCCCGACCTTGTTTAATCTCATCAAACTTTGTAATAAACTACTGATACCTAATGAAATTATTAATATGTATTTCAATCCACATATCTTAAAATGAAGAACTCCTAACATTCCCTATTAAATATATTTGGATATATTTCTAGCCTCGGACAGTCTTTCCGAGCTACATCCTTTAACAATCACAACACACATTCACTGTCAAATTTTGAACAATTTGTACAAAGAAGTCCCGAGCGAATTTTAACTTCTGATGTAAAGTTTAAATTAAACGCTTAATAACATACTCGTTTATAATTAGATAAATATTGTACAATATTTTGTTATTCTACAATTATCATTTTGTAGTAAAATTTTTCTACATAATTTTATATTGCTCACTACCACCGTCCAGACTACAATAATACGAATATTAGTAGATTAGATAGTTTGTAAGTTGTAGGGATTATAATGCATAGGCTTCACATTCAGAGTTATCATAATATTGTTTAAGTATATACAAAATTTGAACATTTCCTCTGAAATGTACTTTGCATCTGTAATACATAAATAATATGTCGACTCATTTAATGTTCCAAAATCTCACTGGCCCTGGGAAATAATAGTTAATTGTTAAGCATTAATATTATTATTTAAACGTTATCGTACTACTACCATTTGATGATAATCTTTAACCATATCCAAATGGAAGTATGTGAGATATATAACCGATTGGCTTATTCATCCTTTTTAGGGTTTAAATCCCAGCTATAATATAATAAGAGGAAAAATCAGGAAAACTTTAACCTGACTAATTAATATTATTAAATATTCTTATTCATTCTTATTCATTTGGATTTAAGTGGGCAAAATAATTAAAACTTGGGCTTAAAATACTGTCCGGTATATCCGGTGCTCTCAGAATCACGTTTTCTTCTTTTCTTTACTATCATTTTCAGCGAAGATTTCCTGAAAATCTGTAAGTAGTATGTCGACTACGTTGTTCTGTTGAATGCAGTCTACCGCAATGTTGTGCGCTTGCTCCGGTGGTGCCCAGAGCAACGTTGGACCGAAAACAATGGCTAGATTTGCTATATGCATTCTATTCCGCTCGCTGTATTGTGTTACCCTGAAAATATCATGTTAATTAGTGACGGCGTGATAATTAAAACTATGTTATTTTGAAATAACATCAACATACATCAAGTCAACGTTAACAACTGAACTTAGGTCTTCACTAAACATGAGGGATTTGTCATAACCATGCTTAGGAGGTATGTTGGAGATCATAGCAGGTGTTTATTACATCGGTGCATAATGCTAGTTGTTAGTATTCCGATATACTCATTATACCTTTATTGGCTCTTAACTGTTCACAGTATCTCATGAAAAAACATGGAGTGATAGTATCATTATACCGCTACCACACTGCAACATAGCATAAGGGACTATTTTAGTAAAAAGTCATCATCAGACTTTACGTCCTTGAAGTTATTAAAGCTACCTTTCTATTATTATAAATTATCAATTTAAACACATCATCATCATCTATTGTACAGGGCACGGGTATCTCAAAATGAGAGGGGTTAGGTTGTAGTCCAATACGTTGGCCTAACACAGAACATGACAGTCTTTATTACCATTCTACCTTAGGATAATGAAAAACTAAATTAACCATAGAAGCTAATAACCCTACAGAACAGAAATATTTTTAAATACATATTAATAAAAGTGAATTACTTGAGTAAGTGCTGCAATAAATATTTGAGTGTATCTCTGTTGCATTGTGGCAATGCCTGAACGATGTTCTGAAACTCTTTGATTCTTGCTTCCCGTGGTTTTATGGCTGAAAACAAAAAATAAAATGTTTTAATATTCTTGACAAATATTAAAAAAAATAGGTGAATACCTGAATTTGATTAAAAGTAGAGTTTTCATACTTCATACATTTAGCTCAGAGTTCAATTGGAGTCATTTTTATTATTTTATCACCAGCGTGATTACATGATCAGGTCAAATAATAGTCAGAATAATAATTGTTCGGAGGCAAGTAATTGTTCGGTTGTTCAAATGAAGATACAACTTATTAGTGATGTGTTACAATTTACTTAAACTAGTAAGAAGGACTGACAACCCTTCAATGACTCCACCCAAATTGCTAATATTTATGTGTGATGGTTATTGCTGACGTATCAAATGATCTATATTATCGTTTACACATTTCTTTTCATAATACAGGTAGGTAACTCACAACACGCGGAGAGCACGCGGTCAAACATGTTGCGTGGTATGAGCGGCTCTTTGAGCTCCCTGAAGAACAATTTGAGAGAGCCGGTCAACACATGGATGTCTGTGTGATTCTTTATGACTGAAAATTTGTTCTGATCAACCTGTAAATAACACAAAGCAAGATATTTTATGTTAGAATCATTTAACACGTAAACGATTAATCAATATATTTTTTACTGATATACTTTTAACAATTTTTGTTTTATTTGTTGAGCAATTTGCATAATGAACATAACAATATAAAAGAAAATAATGTACATAGTTATTATCAATATTGATAAAATTATCGATGTTTCGCGTAAGGATATCTACAACGATTATCATAAAATCTCGTGTTTGTGGTCGTACTCCTCCAAAACGACTCGACCGATTTTTATGAAATTTTTTATGTTTATTTGGTAGATATGAGAATAGGCCGTAAGGTATATTTCATATCTCTAGGTGATCAAGGTGTCCCTATCCTTTTTGAAATGAATCTTTATGGCAGAACAACGTTTGCCGAGTCTTCTAGTTGTATAATAAAACTTCAGAATGCAGAATTATCCATTAGTTCCAAATATACTCAAGATGATAGGCAGATGTTCATTTAATAGGTTTTTAATGTTTGTTTATTGGCTGTTTTAAGTGGTAGTTCAATGTGCATTAAACAAAAGAGATTATAGCTATTAAAAAATCTGGCGAGCGCTAAGGTTCATTGTAACCAATTACTACGTTTTATTAGAAATTATATCCACTGTACCGTAATATACAACAGTGGATACCATCACCATGTCGACAAAAGACGTTTATAATAAGTATAGAAGATATCTTTGAAGTCGTTATTCTTAACAATGGATGAAATCAGACGACGGATGGTCGGGGTAGTCTCACCTCTAGTCGTATCTTCTGTACTTGACTCAAGTTTCCACTAGCTCGGTACAATCCATCAGTACACAAGTTCTCTTCATTTCTTTCTATTTCCTTCACGCAGGCGACAACAAACTGCGGTACACGGGGGCTCTCCGCGGGACACACTTCGTCCAGGTTCCTTCCGAATACCGGCTCATCTGTGTAATGGAAAAAGATAAACAGATTACACATAGCGCAAGTGTGTAGCACCGTTAATACGATATCTCATGGGTGTTAATGAAATTTCTCGAGTGTTATCTCTCTCATCTCTCGAGTGTTAATGAAATTGGTGTTGTTAAATCGAAGCATGTGGCGATCAAATAAAATATCACATCGAACAAATGCCTTTACCTCATGTGAGTATATGTAAAAAATTGGCCGCGACTTATAACATGTA
>WUAW01038524.1:12061-25747 GCA_017165845.1 Thaumetopoea pityocampa | reverse complement strand
CAGTATATATAAAAGGAAGGCCCAGAACTCGATGGCCGCGATTTATATAAGCGAGCAGCACAATATGTCAACTCAAACAAATGTTTTTACTCGTGTGAGTATATATGAAAAGGTAGCCGGAACTAGTTGGCCGCGAGTTATATAAGCGAGCAGCACAATATGTCAATTGAAACAAATGTTTTTACTAGTATGAGTATATATAAAAAGATAACCTGGAACTAATTGACTGCGACTTACGAGTATATAAGCGAGCAGCACAACACGTCAAATCAAACAAATGTTTTTACTCGTGTGAATATATATAAAAAGATAGCCCGGAACTCGTTGGCCGCGACTTATATAAGCGAGCAGCACAATATATCAATTCAAACAAATTTTTTTACTCGTGTCAGTATATATAAAAGGAAGGCCCAGAACTCGTTGGCCGCGATTTATATAAGCGAGCAGCACAATATGTCAATTCAAACAAATGTTTTTACTCGTGTGAGTATATATAAAAGGAAGGCCCGGAACTCGTTGGCCGCGACATATATAAGCGAGCAGCACTATATGTCAATTCAAACAAATGTTTTTACTCGTGAGTATATATAAAAGGAAGGCCCTGAACTCGTTGGCCGCTACTTATATAAGCGAGCAGCACAATATATCAATTCAAACAAATGTTTTTACTAGTATGAGTATATATAAAAAGATAACCCGGAACTAATTGACTGCGACTTACGAGTATATAAGCGAGCAGCGCAACACGTCAAATTAAATAAATGTTTTTACTCGTGTGGGTATATTAAAAAGATAGTCCGGAACTAGTTGGCCACGACTTATATAAGTGAGCAGCGCAACATGTCAAATCAAAAAATGTTTTTACCCGTGTGAGTATATGTAAAATCATTGTGCGGAACTCGTTGACTGCGACTTATGTAAGCGAGCAGCCCAACCAGGTGCGAGGCAAGCAGTGCGACGAATCTTAATGCGCCTTATTGATCGCTCCCACGCCAACAAAGTGCGCATTAACTATCATCATTGTATGTTTATACTATATGAGGCATATAGTAGAACTTGTATTCATCATGCCATATCTGAGCATTATATGAGAGATTTCGGAGTCAATACAGGCATCGTGATTTTTTGTTATTAAAAGTTTGACGTCCCTGCATGCCATGGACAACGACCCCGGGACTTGCGGAAGTTAAAGCAGGATTTTTCTCTAAGACTATAAGAAAGCACTAAAGAGCCGATTGATGTAAAGAAAAATATGTATTTGCATTTCAAATATAGAAATCTAAAAACATTAATTATTCCTAATGAACTAAGGATGATAGATCTCATTACTTGGCAGAGGGCGTGGAGATCGTAGCACATGTTCTTTTATTCTCCGCGTACCGCTGATGTCCCATATCCTGGATATTCCTTAGCCGGGATTCACTCCCTTATTTAACAACGTACGTATGCTCGAAGTCTGTCAAAGACGTTTGACAGAATTTGATAGTTTGATGGTCACCGATGGCAGTGTTCACTATAGTGAACACTACCATAATTTCGGTATAATGAAATCACTCCATGGTTTTCTGTGGATGCTGTGAGGACCAATTAAGGGATTTAGCAGGATAATGGGCGGAAGCATGAACCCATTATTCCATTAAACTGTACTGGGATCTCCGAGACGCATGCCAAGCGTGGAGATTATGGCAAATCCTTCCTTTTAAAGAGAAGGTCCATGTCCAGCAGTGGACTTCTACGGGCTGCTGATGTTGATGATGTACTATTTCTAAATTCATAATTTTTATGCTAAGATATGAGAAAATAATGCTCACCATCTCGCTTTATGATATTGATTTTGTTCATAAATGAAAGAGATGGCTTGCTATCTAGTTATATTATTATGTTAATAATAGATACATACGGCTATAAAAGTTACAAAGGTACGTTACCAACGCACTTCAGCCCAAGAAATGAAACAACCACCTCAAGAGTATTTCAAAAATGAAGACTTCGCCTGTCGCGATGTAGAAAAAAATGTCTTACTTTTGTTCGTTAGCTGCTGGCTACAATTATTAGTACAACGTCAGTTTACCAACCTCAGTAACTGCTTAACCTTCCACAACGACTTAGTTTAGCTTAATGAATATTGATAAGACTAAAAAAAATAAAGCTTATAGGATTTTATGTAAATTATTATCTAACTAATACACAAAAATCTAGGTATAAAAATAAAACACCAATGCTATTTACACAATAAATTATTAAATTACATAATTAATGCGTGCAATACATAGTAAATTAATATTGTACTTATAATATATGGGTCAATAAGCCGCACTTATCCTACTATAGGAAAAAAAAAACTACGAAAAGCCTTTGCACAAAAAATCCAATACGAAAATTATTATTTTTCTGTTGACTTATCGAGTTAGTTTTCAAGTTTCAATAGTTAACGATACATTAATTTCAATTAAATCAAACCACTCTGAAATTTACAAACTAAATAAGGCATCAGTAATTATTTTTAATACAAAATTAATAAAACCGTAACACCAAACCATTTACTAAAAAAAAACTACTAGTGATGTGTCAAGTGCGTTTATGCGTTCTCTATGTCAAAGTTTACGAGTAATTTCATTAAAGCGTATATTAAAATTATTAAACCACGATTCTATTGTTTTTAATTTAAAAATCGGAATCGAATTCTGTAATAATTGAACTTATCGGAATCAAAGCTAAATTAAAATATACATTACAATTACACTGCCAACAAACTGTTATGTAGTTTGGCAGATGAATATGTTAAATGTGTGTTCCTAATGTAATTGTAATAACATAATAAAAAAACATGAGATACATTTTTTTTTATAAGAAATTCAAGCTGACTTGATTTTAGGCGACTTAACGCATCACTACTAAACTAAATCACTACTTCAAATCTAGTAACCCATCAGTGCATAAAACAAACACCATCAATTATTAAATTCCGAACCTTTATAGATTCCCTTCGTGATAAGTTGATCCATAGCTGGTCTTTTCAGGAAGAATTTTCTTAACCTACTCCTCACATGTGATTTCTGTATAGAAATTTCAGTTGAGTCGCTCAAATCTTCATTGCTGCTGCCCCCGGCTGAAATATATAATGATGATAATAAGAGAAATAGCAAGTGTTTGTTAGACACGAGATAGAGAGGTAGGAAGCAGAGTGAAAGAGATTTAACCAGAGTGATAATGATGTGTCGAGCAATTATACGATTATTAAAAAAAAACAACTACTAAATAAAGAGCTCCTAAGAAGATTACCATTGAAAAAAAGAACTTCAGATGTTCATGTTTGATTAGGTATTATTTTAGAAAATACATAAAATATTTTTGTTACAACCATTCGGCACATATTTTTAACATAAACTGATAGTGCTAAAAATAACCAGAAAAGTAAAGGCAAAGAGTGTTACAAAATATTCGTTTTCATTTAGTCTTTATCAGTTTATTTACAGAGCCGTTTGGCTAAAGTACAAACGGCAGTTAAAGGTTGATCTCATCTAGACTAGACGATATCAACGTTTAACAGCCGATTATAACCTTTAACAGTCGATTATAACCTTTAACAGCCGATTATAACCTTTAACACTCGATTATATTCTTTTATCGACAGTATGCCGAATATGATTAAATTGAGAGCCATCGATAAATCTGTCTATTTATGGTGCTTTTCATAAAGAAGAATGAACATCTTGCATTTAGAAGATACCTGAGGAGTAAGTGAGTGAGTAAGCTTCAATTTTTGGTTTAATTTAAATATACAATAGAAAAATACCCGTCACCACAGCACATCAGCACAGATAGGCAAGAATAATAATATAATAAATAGTAGCAACTTTTGAATTCCAGTAGTGTTCATGAAAATTTTACCGGATATAGTAAAAATGATAAACATATATGTTCTTTTAAAAACAATGTCTTCAGATGTAAATTTACTTACTAACATGTTCTAAAAGATTTAATAATATTTTAATTTCCTTTATGAAAAATTTCGGCGAATTTCTAGGTATTTAAATATGACACAATATCTCAAAAATCATTTGAATACCATTTGTTTCCTTAAAGACATTTTTTTTTTTCGAAATTTCTGACTCGGCTCAGATCCAATCAACCAAATGGATAAAATAGTCGCGTTTATTTATTACGAGCGACAAATAAAATTATTTACTTGTTGACAATTATAATACGTAATGTGAAACATGTATTAATTACATGTCTCAGTTATTTATGACTGTTTAAGGTCATCATTAGATATATAAGAAGTGATTACATATCGTTGCTCTAGATGTTTAGTGAGATCTCATAAATGTAATTTTTGGACAATTATAAGTTTTGATGCAAAAATATCTGTAAAATAATTTAACATCTTTCTAGTAGTACTTTGTACATATACATATATAGACTTAGTTCACTAAAAATTGAATGTGGAAATTTGGCTATACGAGATGTCACATCTAGAGATACGATATATGTACAAGATTAAGTCATGGTATGCAATAAATGAGTAAATTAAATGACAATACGACACAAGTTAGAGAACAGACCATAGACATACACGATTTTAAGTCGAAAAAATACTGTCATATCCTATATTTACCTTAATTAAAGTTTTTGAAAAAAGAATCCTTTGCACCAAACCGGGTAAACAATTGAAGACAGAAATCAAACAAACTTCTGTTGACATAGTCATCGAATTATTTTAATTGCACTTTTATACACTAAACAAAGAAACACCGTCGTTTTGATTTAGATTGCTTCTCGATTCAGAAATTACATACTAGTAACCTGGTAGTGTATACCAATTCACTACAATACCATGATATGTGTCACGTCACAATAGATATAAATCGATAAGTTATCATTGAAGTGTGGATGCGATAGGATGCATCTAATCCGTTAATTCTAAGACGATTATATCGTAAACCATGTAATAAATAAACACACCCAAAACGTTCAGATGATTCCGATGATCTACAAGGATGCATATTTCTAAGAGTAAAAATTTAGACGTTTTCCCCGCTAAATTTATGAGGGGAAAAAATTAATAGAAACGACGACCACAACATTTTTTTCTTAAATTCACATAGCGTAAGTCACTCGGGCTAATAAAAAAAAATCTAATTCATGCAAATCTAAATCAGTTGAAGCTTAAACAGATATTGAGATATTTAAAACAATTGAGATGTTTATTAAACATTATACGAAAAACGAACACATTGTTGTCGTATGTACGAACGTTCGTTCTTGTGCCGTGTGTACATATGCATGTATACGCATACATATAGATATCTATATATGAACACTAAAAACTATTCACTTCTTTTTAGGCATTCATGTAAAAGATATGAAACTGCTTTCTTTTTTCAATGGGCCAATATTATATATTTAACGTTCTTAAGAACATTATGCATCTAAATATTATCTATACTATTATAAAATTGTTGAAAGTCAAATTTTCAAAAATCAAATATATTTAAAAAACTACTCAGATCGACTAATTAAGAGCCCCTGAAACCAAATCCGTCGATGTTTGTTTATTTGTTTGTTCGGGCTTCACGCAAAAACCAGCGGGTAGATTTTGGTTGAACTATTACAGTCTTAACGGTACTATTCCGACTTAAATACTGCGGCATGTTTTATCAAAATCGGTCCAGTAGAATTCAAGATACAGCTTGATTACTCGTTTTAGTAGCCGCTGTCAAAGTATGAGATGTCAGATCTTATATAAATCTAGGATTATGTCGGGATTTCCCATGCAGCGCAAAACCGACATTCACGCGGGCGGAGCCGCGGGCAAAAGCTAGTTCTGTATATATTTGAAGACTTGTATAAATATATGTATAAGCATTACTAGTCGTGTTAATATTTTTATGAGTTTCCAAATGTATCTTGAGGCGTTTTTCGTGACTGGGAAAAAGGAAAGGAAAAAATGGAAATATTAGTACAGACCTTTTTCTTAAAAAAAAACCTTAAACGCTTTAGAGTGAAAAAAATACAGTTGATAAAGTAGTAACATAATCAAAAATTGCACTAAAAAAGATTGTAAGAACATATCTACATCGTTATCACCATATCAGCTCACAGACGTCCACTATTGGACATAAGCACCTCCAATGATCGCCACAATGAGCGGCTATGAGCTGCCTGCTTCTAACGATTACCCGTGACCTTCACCGAGTCATCGGTCCACCTAGTTGGAGATTCACCCCCATTTCGCCTTCCGGTTCAGGATCGCTACTCCAGTACTTTAGCACCCCAATATCCATCGATTCTGCGAGCTATGTGTTCCGCCCTCTGCCACTTGAGCTTTGCAATCCTTTGAGCCACATCGGCGACTCTAGTTCTCCTGAGAATTATCTCACTGAGGATCCTACATCGCAGGGAAATTCCGAGAATAGGTTTTTTCATTGCTCGCTGCGTGATCTCGAGCTTTTTATGAGGACCATAATCAGTGGCCAGAAATATATTTCTGGCCACTGATAAAATTAAAATATAAAGTCATAGTCATATAAATATAAAGTCATCTATGACTTTATATTTTTTGAAACGGAGAGAATCCCGCGTAAGACTTTCGAGATTCCACTGACTAAAGAGAGTTTTGTAACCGAACTTTTACGGTGCTTTTGTATGCATTACTTTATCGAGTACTCGTAGGAGGAGTATTGGATTTGTTCTTGCTCACACATGTCACGCATGCCGCCGTTCTTTCTTGAATGTGCTTTGAACTCTCAACTTGATCCGTTCAGTCTACGATTGACGAGTCTCCCCTATAAAATATACACCAGTTTCAATGATTACCTAACTTCATCCTGGATTTTTCAACAACTAACTTCACCCTGTACTCTGTTTATAGACGATTACGATTACATCCCGTGAAAGCAATATCGATGTCGCGCCAAAATAAATATAACTGAAAGAATGTTGTAAGTTAAAAGTTCAGCGTGCAATAAATACATTACGTTTATGTCGTAAATCGTGTAGCGAGCCGAATACATCCTTAAGTGAGTGAGATTTCTGTGTTGGACTCTTCTTTGGTTTGTCCATGATAATGCTATGCATCATCTGATAGTTCAGCATAGTAGACTGACACTCCATTTCGTATAATAGTTACAGTTCATAGTAAAAGACTATTGAATCGAATCATTTATCGATTAGTTACTTGGTATTATTGTTTAAATTTCGTATTTTCAAAGCACACTATACACATCCCTAATTTGTATTTACACTTTACAGTCTTCACACTGCAATTATTCACTTACTGTAATTATTCTTTAATACAAGTCAATAAATATGACTTGTATTTCACTGACTCTGTATTTAAAAAAAAAACACTTATTAAAAGAACAAGTTAACCGTGTCAATATTTCCCTGCAATGCGCTTGATACTGTTTATAGATTATCACTATTGCAGATTGCGTTATCGGTTCGAAATTATCTGATAATACATTATTATTGTTGATCCCTAAAACTGGCCGGATCTATGACGTCCATTTGAATTTATTCTTTAATTAATTATAGATTGAGTGCAGACTTTATCATACGAGTATTATAAAATAATATTTAACCTTGTAGTTACCTATTATAGATAAAAACCAGTGAATACCTTATTTTGGGTTGGTTAACCAACAGTGTTGCCAGATGGCGAAGAGGAAAATACGAAGGTCACGCTTTAAAAATGCGCATTTTCGGCTGGAATATATCGAATATTCTTGTTTGTACGTTTGCATTACGTTTCATTGAATTCAGTTTGGAAACATCGGAATTGCATTAAACAAAATCAGAAATCACTCACTACAAAAGAAAGACCGTTGTATCTGGTAATATTGGTAAATTATATGATGTTGAATGCAAGCAATACACTGCCAAAATTATTACAATATGTCAAATAGCGGAACAACTTTTGATCCAATTGTTTTACTTCAATGTAATATATTATTTTAGACTATCTACCTTCATGTAAAGTAAAAATAAATCGACTTCTATGAATTTCAAATATTTGTTATGTTACGAGAAAAACAATTTTAAATGTCAATTAGTAATTTCAGAGAATAACCACGAGGCATGATCTCATAATAATTCTGAGTTGAATGTTTTGGTCATGCTTTCAACCTTTAATATCCGTGCCACACAATGCGAATTGCCATCCAAATTTGAACTGTTAGGTCCGTGAGTAATATAATTACTAGCTTTTATCAGCGGTTCCGGCCGTCAGTTTTCTGCTACATGGAAAATCCCAAAAAATCATCAAGATTTATTTAAAAAGCCACCTGTGAGCTCTCGTACCTTAATGGCGGCTACTAAAACAGGGATCAAGCTGTATCTTCAATTCTACAGGACCTATTTTGATGAAACATGTGGCAGTATTTAATTCAGAATAATACCTTTAGACTGTAAGAGTTTGATCAAAATTTACCTGCTCGTTTTGCGTGAAGCATGCACAAACAAACAAACATCGACGTATTTGGAATCAGAAGCCCTTAACTAGTCAATCTAGTTTTTTTTTTAATTTGACATTTAACAATATTATAACAGAATAACTAAAAAAAAACTGACGATATTAAAAAAAACGTTTTATATAATAAAAAAATTGCAATTTTTTTGTAATATTATATTATTTTCCTTTTTTGACAATAAAAATTACCATAAAATATAAATAATTTATGGTATATGGTGCTAGGAACAAGTCGCGGTCAAAAGGTCGTAGGTTCAATTCCGGTGTCGTACAACTGGGTTATTTCAAACTCACGTACGTTATAAACACCAATGTACTTAACGGAGGCGGAAAACTTCATGAGTAAACCTGCATGCCCGCAAGGGTGTGTGAAGCCTATTAACCCGCACTAGACCAGCGCGGTAGACTACGGCCTAATCCCTCTCCTGATTAAGGGAGGTCCGTGCCCCGTAGTGGGGACAAATATGGACGGAGATGATAACGTCGTGAAACTGAAAAGTTACGACTTAAACGGCTGGATCTATTATTTTGGAATTCGGCTGAGATGTAGATAACAAAAAAAAATGTTTGAAAGTAAATAACTAGGTAATAAAAATAATTTTGTTTCTATCGTGACAGTAAAAGAATGCCACTCTTTTCTGATCGAAGTTACGATAAATAATTTAAAAATAATTTAGGTCCACTGATAATTAATTTTCTATAGAGGAACTGAGGTTAGTCATACATGCAATGTTCAATAAGGAGTTGTTAGATAATATAAAATTCTCATCATATCATCATCAACAACCCACGGAAGTTCATAATTACGTAATCTTCACGATTTGCAGGCGTCTTAGAGAGCGTAGTAGATGTTAGTTAAATTAGAGGATAAACCACTTGTCCCATTAAATCTCTCAACTAATCAGAGCATACACGAGAATCGACGTAAGAATTTGTCTACGTCACAAACAAAATAATCCTTACTGAACCCCAATATGAAAAACTCTTCTCTTACATAAACTCACAGGCCGATACTTGTTCGTCAAACACCCACAAATTATAGTCATGGTTGTAAGATATATCACCACATAATGACACATTTAAATTATAACTTCCGAACTATGTAAATTGCATTTAATCATATAAACTTATTTTTAAGCGATTGCCGCAAATAGAATTTGTCTTTACATCATTTTACCATAAAAAATATCTTAACACAATTATCCACTAAAATATTTATTTTTAAAACTTTATTCCTTTTTTTAACTTCAAGCTAGATATATAAATAAATTTAACAAACAAACCAGTTAGAACAACACTGTGTCTGTGAATGAGGAAAAACTGTTCTATCTATCGACAACTTGGTTTCTGGGAACACACATTAGTCATTTCATAGTTGTCAACATAATTCATGGTTAAATTCGGACCCGAGCACCTTTAGATTTTTGTTGAGGAAAAATTTATATAAAGCCAATGACATAAAGAATAGACACACTAGCGAAAGGTTGCAAGAATTGGGGGTGGCACGGAGATGAAGTCCGGCGGCACTCAGTCAACTGTATCCCTCCCCAGCCACACCCCCTGCAATAAAACCCTGACTTAAGCCGGTATTATGCTAGAGGGAATAAATAAATTTAAAAATCAGAGATGAATAATAATAGTATTTTTTTTCTGCATGGAATCTCAAAGCGTTATGCTATTGCAAGAATTAAAATTTGACGTATTTATATAATTTTCTAAAGTCTACCTTGTAGTTATATAATTTTCAGAAGTTCTTTAAATTGTCTTCATTCCAATAGTATTCTTTTTGACAATAAAAACCGGTATATCACATTTTATCTTCTTGGGAGTTTTGAAGCTAATCCGACGATTACTACGTTAACTAAGCTAAAGTGCCCCCAGCTTCTATTACCTTGAAAAAATATGGTCACTGCAATGTTTGTTTACAGTTTTATTCCAATGTTTCAATATTGTTCACGATTATTGACGATTTATATATAAAACAACCAAATTTATATATCAAACATCACAATAAACTAATATAAAACATTAAAATAAAACTTAACGTGATGTTTCACTCGGGTTGCCGCCAAAACTCCGTCAAAGTACTTTTTTCGAGTAATAAGTTTATGCGTGTAAAAGTAATGTTCAACCAAAGCGAGCAGAGATAAATTGAAATGAAAAATTTCATATTTGTTAATAAGCATTCCATGCATTCTATATTAGTATATTTTTCATCTCATGTATGTACCAAACCAGTGGTTCTTAACCAGTAGTTTGTAGACCACGCCAAGTTATCATACAATTATTAAAAGTAACTAAATATCGAAAAATTTCATTAGGTTACTAACTTTATTCTCAATTACAACTTGTGCGAGCAGGAATTCTCGACGCTTTTGATAATCCAAAATAAACACAGTAATTTTTTTTTGCCTGTATCGATGCGAGTTTTGGTATTGAGTATTTGATGTTTACTCCTAAGTGTATGCAGTCACAAAAATCCCACTAAAATAATATAACGAATGAAGATTTTTGTAAATAACTTACTATACTTAGTTTTTAATAATTTTATACCTATTTATCCATAGAGCCTTATAATAATTTATATTATCGCCAAACAGTTGATGGTCCATGACAAGACAAAAAGGATAAAAAAATAGTGAACCAGGGACCATGACTAAAAGGTAAAGAGCCACTCCACTAACCAGATGTGTAGCAGCTCACCAGGTGATGACTGGTTATTGTAACCTCTAGACAACTAAAATATGAACACTGCTGCCAATATAATACACTATTGCAATTCTCTGTCACAACAAGCTCCCTCTTTCCCTCGCTGCTCTTTTATCAGTTCCCCGTAAATTTCTTGACATGCTTAATCATAGGAATTAAATATTAATTGTTGTCTAACGTTGGCATAATTCTCGTAATAACGTCACTCCATCTCTTCCCGTGGGTAACAAGAGAATCAGCTAAGGGACGTACCGGGTTAAGGCGCAACAGAGTTATTCCGTTATTCAATGAAATCTATCTGCGATCTCCAAGATGCCCGCCAAGCATAAAGATTATGGCTATTTATTTTATTTTTTTTAAAGACAACTTCCGCATTAGGATTAATTCCTGTGTCGCGGGGACTTTACAAACATTTAAATAACGGAAACACGGAACACCCAGACTCAGAACAACAATTTGTGGATTACAGAAAGTTGTTGTCCCGTGTGGGGATCGAACCCACAACACTCGATAGCGCAGTGGACGCTTAAACCACTGCGGCATCAGTGCAGTCAATTATGGCTATTCCTTCCTTCCGAAGGAGAGAGCTCATGTTCAGCAGTGGACTTCCAAGGGCTAATGATGATGAATCATTTAATTCTATCAAGTAATATTTTATTTAAAAATAATCAACCCGCAACCAAAATCTACCCGCTGGTTTTCACGTGAAGCCCGAACAAATAAACAAACATAGACGAATTTTGTTTCAGAAGTCCTTAATTAGTCGATCTGAGTAGTTTGTTTTTAAAACACTTTGATTTTTGAAAATTTGACATTTAACAATTTTATAATAGTATAGATAGAAGATATCAGTAGCTTAGTCTTCGATACAATTTTCATATTTAATTGTAAGAATCATTAGTACTACGGTAAGAGATACTTTGATATGACTGTTCTTGAGCAACGGACCTCGTGACTGCCCTATGAAACGTTTGCCTGGATGTCTCAAAGCAAGATATGGAACCGAATGGACTCATCACTGAAGAAGTGGAGCAGATAGAGTCAGAATACGGATGCTGGCAACAAGGCCGGAATTATTAACGCAGGTAGAAAAAAGGCTCAACCTTAAAATAGTTCATATTTAAATCACCAAAATTAACTTTATTTTTCCTTTTAGTTTGCCTTCAGCAGGTTTTCCTTGTATGAAAACATTTAAAACCTTTCTTTGAAATATATTTTAAAAAACTTTTAAGTTTTTTTTTATTTACTCATTGCCTAGAATTCCTTGTAAATGAAACAAATGACAAACCTATTTGGACAACAACCAACGGACGAATTGATAAGTTTCTCATGTAGAGTCTTTACAATAACAATAAAAATATATTAGTATAAGACTAACTTATTGCCCGCGGCTCGTCTAAGCGGACTTTTTATCTATTCGAAAAACTGCGAACGTGCGCCATAATTTCATCAAAATCTGAAAATATTATTGATGTTCAAATCAATCAATCCTGTATATACTAATCGACAAAGTCTAAAAGACTCGAAAACTGCGACAAACCTTTAAAAAAAAGAACCGGCTACTAAAAAAATCAAGAACAAAATAAAAGCCTGATAAAATAGTGTTCTAAATTTTAAAATGATAGCTCTTAATTTTACCCTAATTTTGAATGAATTCCTGCCTGTTGGTTATTTTTGTTTAAAGTTTCATCATTACTGAATACATTTTAACCTGATTGTTATCTAGTCTTTCTTATTTATTTAATTAAAGTTAAAGATTCGTTTGTTCGGCATTATGCCACGTCGTCATTTAACCGAAGATGTAATGTTACGTGCTGTGGGCATCCTAGAAGCCGGACGTACACAATGTGAAGTTGCAGTTGCCGTCTAGTCCAACCAGTCTGTTATCCGAAGATTACGGCAACGTTATCGGCTCACTGAGAACACGGCTGAACGACATCGTGGTAGATATCGAATAACTACAGAGAGACAAGACCGTTTTATTAGGAACATTGCCAGACGAGAGCCAAAAACGACTGCGCGGATCTAAACAGATTAAGTTATCTTCGAAAAACAGTTTGAGTCTTAGACAATGTTGACTAGTATTAGTAATCTGCGGATTGTGTGTTAAATTTCCATCAGAAACATATTATCATATAACACATCTTTAAATAGATGTTTTACATAATAATGTTTTTTTTCTGTACAATTTATTATTTACACTTTTAATTATATTGTTTATTTTTTATGTGACACTACATTATCGGCGGTATATATTTTGGATTATTCGCAGTAAAAATTGCCGCAGATTACACGTCGAGTCTTTTTTACTTGAAAAAGAGCTTTGTATATAACAAAAAAATACGGTATGTGAATTTTCATAACGATCTGTTGACGTTGTTATTCTGCAGCGCCATCAAGTGGCAAGTTAAAGTAATGTATGTGCCAGGATGATCGGTCAAATGGTGTTAGAATGTATCAATCTCATATATGTATGTATAGATATCGTCCCCTTATTGGCAGAT
>WUAW01038524.1:0-12021 GCA_017165845.1 Thaumetopoea pityocampa | reverse complement strand
AAAAAGGGAATGTAGACCAGCTTTTGCTTATAACGCTGATGTCAATAACTCATTTTGGTCAATGTTGTCAGCAATGAATTCTGCCATTAAGGGGACGATATCAACATATTTTTATGTATAAATTACGGTTAATATAATAGGGTTAATATTAAATCGTCTAATAACTAATACTACATGCTCAAATGCTCATTATCAAATATTAATAAGGATTTATAACAAATCTAATGAGCCCAAACTTGATGGGTTTCGTCCCCAGTCCATAATCGTCTCCACTACAGGGGAATATACCTCCTCTGATCAGGAAGGGGTTTAGGCCGAAGTCTACCATGCTGGCCTAGCTCGGGTTGGTGGACTTCACACACCCGTGTGGGTATGCAGGTTTCCTTACAAAGTTTTCCTTCTCCGTTAAGTACCAAGTGTTTAGAATATAGACCGTACATGAATTACAAATAGCTCAAGGGCAAGGGTGACATGCGAGTGGTGTCCATTGACCGAAACAGCATCCATACCGAGTTGCCACTACACTCTCTAAACATCATCATCATAATCATTACTCTCGGAATGAAAGTCCACCACGTTGGCTTAATGCGGGTTGGCAGCCTTCACGCGCCGTTGAGAAAGTCTCTCAGCCATGTAAGTTTCATCAAGATGTTTTCCTTCTCCGTTTAAAGCGGATGAAAATTGATGATTAATGTGTAAATGATTTCGAAAGGTCCCTTGGATTCCAACTTGAAATCTAAGGCATGCGTGGTCACACCATTAAGCTATCACTGATTTGTGCATATATATCGCATTGCTATTATAAAACTTTTAGTTTATAAAAAAAACCCTAAATTTGAGATTTTCTCCTCTTCGTTTAGTATTGTTTGTACATAAATGTATATATGGTTTTCAAAAAACAACCAGTTTACAATGTTCCAAGTCACTTTGATAAAAACTACACGGATCTTATTATGGCCTGATAGGGTCAAAGTTTGGAGGATTCAATGTATATTAAGGGTCACTTGTGCTGCCCATGTAGGGTACCTGTGCTAAGCTTAATTAATGCAACTTGAATAAAGAAAGCTAATGTTAATCAAGCAGTGAAGAGTATAATCTTCAGGTCTGAGGTGCGCCAGACCTAGAGGATTCATTCGCAATCGGCCCAGTGCATCATAGTAGCATAACCATGGTTTTCTATCAACATGCTTTTTCGTACGTGCAACTTCAACATGCTTTTTTGTTTTTTTTCTTGCGCAACTACGAGGCAGCACAGTTGTGGTCTATTGAGACCGATTATTTTATAATTATCTCGATCATTTCTTTCATCTATGAACTTTCTGGAGTGCTTAACCTTTCATGGGCTTAGATTTTGGCTTATTTTAGGAATTTTTCTTCTGTATATGTTTTTCGAGATACCTACAAATGCCAGACCATTTGTACACTTTAAGATCTTTTACGAGCTAGAAAGTCTGCACGTTCATGCCATCTCCGCATGACTGGGACTCAAGCTATACTTATTTTACTGTGCACTCCACTTTTGTTAAAAAGGTATGGACTAACGACAAATTTGAGGCATGAACGATTTCGGAAACTTTTCGCTTGCAAGATGTTATTGTAATGAGAAGAATTCATATATTATAGCCGCCGGTTATTGCACACGAAATGTGGCTTTATGGTTCAAATTTGATAGTACACTACATAATAAGTCCAGAATCTATCTTGCAGGTGTCGAGGACACTGACAGGAAACTCGCTGTCGCAACAAATTAAGAACTTTCCATTTAAATTCTTTATCTAGTATCTTTTTAATACAAATTAATACCACATAGGTTCTCACTTGGAAGACAAGATTCAAAACGTTTTGAGCGTAATTTTCATTTTTAGTATATATCTCGGCTGTTATAGCTTTTTATACAACTAAATAATACATAGATAGTTAGGAATGTATTTAATTATAACCTTTAGTGAACTGCATAAAATAATTTTATTTATAGAGTCACATTAAAATTTACGAATATATACATAGATAAATGACATTTAGAAGAGGAAAATGAAGACCTGTGTCATACACGTGTTACTACTTATTTAAAATTCACACTAATTAAAGAATTCATGATTTTAATATTTATACTGTGGACAGTAATACTGAAAAAAAGTTAGTTTTTCCCATGCTGGAGTTTGCCCATGTAGTGTTTGGAGTATGTTTTGGCGTTTAATTACAACCGTTTTGTAATAGCAGTGCGACAATGATAACGGACTTGCGTTGTTCCGTACCTTTCTGTTTAGACCTGTGTCGGGAGGCGGGCGGAGTGCGGCCGATGCTCTCCTGGTCCGTGGTGCTGCTGTGGTACTGCAGTGTGGGTGACTCGTGCGCCACTGAACTGTCGTACTGGAAACAAGAATTTATATAAATTCTTTTGATTTTGATGCTTATTTATTTATTCTTATTGTACACAAACATGTACATACATTTGTAAATAGAGAAAAAAGATGTACAAAGGCGAGCTTAACTCAAAAATTGAGTTTTCTACCAGCAAACCTTAGAGTGCAAAAGTATTTGAGACTAGTATGAGAATAGGATCCAGTGTACTAGGTACAGAAGCATACACAAACATACATATACAAATACCAAAACATACTAAAATACATACATACATATATTATTTTGAGAGAAAGTGCTCCTTAACTCTTTCCTTGAAAACACTCAGTATGCTTTTTAGTATTCGTTATTTTAGGCTCATTGATGCTGTAATTAAGGCGCACAAACATCAATGGCCTGACTATTTTTGCGTATAGAGTTCAGCCACGCGGTGAAGCAAATGTACTCGGGTCGAACAGCAGACCGTCGTCGTCTAGCTGGCTTCCGATACCACTATCCGTTGAAGCGAGACCTGCACGACATTCAGCTGCCGAAGTCTGAGAAGACTGCGCAATGCCAGAAACAGTAACACCTTCTGTTGTTCCGACAACAACCAAGACCTGCTTTGGAATCATTGCGTCATCAAGGTAGTACTAATGCCGAAATTAATAATAAAAGTCTTTTTAGGTGGGAAAAAACCCAGACTGTCAGATTCCTACTGATTAAAGACTCCACCGTGGCCTTCTTCGACACACGTGAAGAGCTTCTGTATCAGATGTAAAATCAGATTGTTCATCAGATTTAGCAAAAAGTAGTAGATATATCAGTTTGCTTACGACATTTGAGAAAGTTTTACAATTTATTATGAAATACCGATTCCTACAGGTTGTTTTTTTTTATTGAAAATGTTGTGATTTCGGCATAGATCGATTATTAATTTCTGCTGTAAATCGAGTGGTCAAACTGTACTTATATATAATATGTAAATTTGTTTATTGAAAATGTGTTAGTATTGAAGTATGTTAGTCATTATTGGCATCTAAAGAAATGCCGTCCAACACTAGGACAATGAAGAGCAGCGTTATTTCACAATTCAACACAATGACTTTTTATATTTATATAAAATTTTGCACGGCCAAATGAATTCCCCTCAGATGCTTTCTACAGTTAGAATTAACACGAGGTATATTACTAAAAATCCACATGTTTTTCACTTAAGGTCTACAATCTTATTGTGGGGACGTGTAGAGTTTACAATGTGGCTACTACTACACATCTTGACATCTTTCGATCTTGACATCTTTGGATCGCAGTTCTCTACATGTGAACGGTGTCGTGATCAACAGCCCGTGAAAGTTCACGGCTGGACATGGTTGTCCTCCTAAAAACGAGGGATTTATTATAATCTCCAGGCTCGGCAGGCCTTTTGGAGGTCGCAGTAGGTTTTGATTGAATTACAAGATAACGCCGCTACCTATTATCCTCGTACATCCTTTAGCTAGTTTACACAGCATCCACGGGAAGACATTGAACAGTATCCCATAATTATTCTTTTTTTTCCACTTATTAGTTTAGTTACTGATCAAGTTTAGTCATCCTATGTATATATTGTTTTTGAGTTGCTGCCTGGACTCTTAATTGGTATACTGTATTCAGTTTAATTGTGGTTGTTACCGGTAAATGTACGTTCTCTAATAAATAAATACAACCAACATTCACTGCAATCTTCTAGACGACTGCCTAGAGTTCAGGTTACGACAAATTTCTTTTTATTTTATAGAGAACCAGAAGCGGATTTATGCCTCCGAATAAGTGCGAGTTTATTATGATGATTACGTAAGTATTATATAACAGGATGGAATAGAAATGCTTACCAGCGAATGTATGACAGCGTGAATGTGTGCCAGCCACGTCTTGGCGCCCTGCTCCGTCTCATCTTGAATGAGATATTGGTCGTGGCCGACTTTGAGTACGAAAGAACGAGTGAACCTAGAATTGAAAAATTTGAATCAGTGCACGTTGCCAGGGATGAGTGATGAAGTTATTGAGCTAAGAAATGGTCACTGACTGGTTTCAAAAGAAATCTTGAGGTCACTCAATGAGCAATTGATTTCTCCACCACTTAAAGTCGCAATGTCTGAAGTTTCTTTGCAAGATAAAAATCCTAAACTAAACTAATAATAATACATTATACAATACGAAATTTACATATTTTAGCTCTCCTTTTCTCAGTTCTTCAATATCCTAAGTCCCCAGTATATCTCTAAGAGCGTTTTGAGTACCTAATTCTAAGGGATGAACCTGGCCGCACCGCTACCTCACTCCTTCTTCGTAATCATTCTTACTCTTCATCCTGTTATAACGCTTCATTCACTGTACGTGCTGTTAAACTTTGTAATTCACTTCCACACCGCATACGCGACAGCTGTTCCTTAGATGTGTTCAAGAGTAATCCAGGGTCTTATGTGGAGAGGATATGCCTCTCCACATAAGACCCTATAATGATTACTTTTAATTTTTGTCTTTGCAAAATATGTAGTTTGCACGATATTTATGGAATATCAGTGTATACATATTTGTTAGGTATAGAATTTTAGTTATTTATGTAGCGTATGAACTGTCTGTTGTAGTTTATACCCTCAGAAGGACTGCAGCATCTTTCAAATATCAAAGGGTTGCTGGTAGAAAACACAATTATTAAGGACCTTGCAGCAAAAAGGACGCAAGTCCAAATTTCAAACCTTTCGAGTATTCAAATAAAACGTGTGTTAAAAATTAATTTTTACACTTATGTCTTACAGTTACATGTTATAATATAATATATGCATATTTATATATTTTACTAAATATTTTAAGTTAAATAAATAAGTTTTAGAATAAGTACGATTTTTTTAAGTTAAAAAGAGTAACGGCTAAAATTTGGATCTGCCCCTCTTTTGCTGCAAGCTCCTCAACTGTGGTTTAAGCTCGCCTTTGTATATTTATTTTTAATAACCATATTTTTATGATTTGTACAATAAAAAATAAAGATTCCAAGGAAGAACATTAGGGTTCTAAATTACTGAAACGGCGCACCGGAAAAAGAACATGTAGAGTGGGTCGACCCCGACCAGTCAGACATTGTCCATCTGGGTGGACTGATAATTAAGGTCGCGGGTAGGCGATGGATGCCTTTGAACTTTGAAAATACCAAACACTAGCTTTATAAAAATCAATCGTTGGAAAAGAAGATGTGGGTACACTTGTATAAAAAATAAACCTACGGAATTAAGATCCGTTGATTTTCCGCAGTAAGGCGCTAAGTTCGCCTTAGTCTTCTGACAAATTGTCTTTACTTGTATCAGTGAGTAAACAGCTTCGTACAAGTGAGGCAGATAGTTTCGTACGAACGAGACAAATCATTTCGTACTTTTGTATCGAATTTAGTATATTTGACTGTATAGTAAAATTGTAGGCAATTTTATCAAATTTCATTTAAAGGAGTCTTAACGAGATCACAAATATATCTAAATAGGTTCAGGAGTTTAGAAGTTACTTGTCAAAATTAGGAAATTCATACTGAATCTAAATACCGATGGAAGAAAACGTATTTGCTGTAAGTAGCTAAAACTCAACTTTTCACTAGAGTCAAAACCGTCGCAGAATCAGAAAAGAAAATCATAGCTTTTTAACCATATCTATACTATATTATTATAAAATTGTTCAAAAATCAAAGAAAACTAATCAAATCGATTAATTAAGGACTTCGGAAACAAAATCCGTCGATGTTTGTTTGTTTATTTATTTGTTTATTCGGGCTTCACGCAAAAACCAGCGGGTAGATTTTGGTTGAATTATTACAGTATTAACGGTACTATTCCGACTTAAAAACTGCGGCATGTTTCATCAAAATCGGTCCAGTAGAATTGAAGATACAACTTGATCCCTGTTTTAGTAGCCGCTGTTAAGGTACGAGAGGTCAGGTAAAAGTGGTTCCAGGGCTTTTTATATAAATCTATTATTGTGTCGAGATTTTTCATGTAGCGGAAAACAGACATTCACGCAGGCGGAGTCGCGGGTAAAAGCAAAGGCAAAACCACTTCACTTCACTTCTTGGTTTATGGCGTTTGACCAATTTGGTACAATTCTGCCAGTATCCAGTTATGGAAGTATCATAAACTTAAGGGGTGGTGATCGGTGAAGATAGAGAATTTTGGTTTTGGAAAGACAGAAAGTCCTTCGACGGAAAGTAAGGCAAAACCTTATCTATTTAAAAAGTTGCTTTTTTATTGACTTTGTGATGACTTTAAAAACATGATGAATTTTCTTACCTCTTTGTTTGTTTGCTGAGGCACTCGACGACATGGGCGTTGTACAGCATGAGCGAGAGCTCGGGGTACGTCGCGGACGGGCTGGGGGGCGTGCCCGGCGGCCGCGGCACCTTCTGACAATGTATTCATATATTTCGACACCGCCATGCAATAATAATGTAATTCACTTTTTCTATTTTTAGGAGACATAAAAATTTAAAGTTAAAAATTCACATAAAGTTCAAGAAAAGAATCTTTATCTAATGTTTTTTAGGAGCACTATTTTCTCCACTTTAAGGTTGTAAAAGAAAACTATTACATATTTTATTATATTTTTTTTTAGTTAACAAGAACTATATAACTTAATATACAAAAAATGGTTTACGATGTTATTGCATATGTAAAGGCGTACTCAATCCAAGCGCATTCTCTACCAATTCATCTTTGGATAGTGCCGAGAAAAAATGAAGTAGATGTAGCGATAAATGTAACCTAAAGTAGATGAAAACACAATAAAGATAAATATATAAAATACTAATACATACATAAAAAATAAAATATACTAATACTTATTAATAAATATTAACAACACAAAATGTTTGTGTAATACAATATACTACACTGTTAGGACCGTACTTCCGACATGAGCACATAAATTAACATTCGCACTCCCAAACTGACGTGAAAGTGCGTTTGTCCGTCAGACTGTCAGAGGCAGTGACCTTATGAGATATCTTTTAATAAAACCTCGTGATTATATGGAATAGACAGATTAACGGACACGACAAACTGTAAGGGTTTCATAGTTTAGCTACGCAACCCTTATAAGACTTACCAATTTTTATCATTATCATCATCAACTCGTGGAAAACCGTGGTTGGATGGGCCTCCTCCATAGAAAGGGGGGATTTGCCATAATCTCTACGCTTGGCAAGCGTATGGGAGATGGCAGGATTTGATTGTATAACAGAATAACGTCGCTGCCCATTATACTGGTACACCCCTTAGCTGGTTCTCACAGTGCCCAGGGAAGTGATTGGGTGATGCTGTTGTGGTATAGGGACCCCACAGCATTTAGACTTACCGGTGAGTAATATGACTTCTGATCTTTGTAGAAGAGAAGGTGTGTCCGGGTGAGCACCATATAGCAGTCTACCCAGTTCTTCTTTGTCTTTTTGACGCCATCGAAGTACTTGGTCCGTTTCACCGGACCCTCGTATCTTACCGCCGAATGCTGAAATGAAATATATATTAAAACTATAATATCATCATAACAATACAAAAAATGTCTAATCACTGAAAAGCTAGATAAAAAACTAGTTTAGTTACTATAAATTACTGGGCAATTAGCGAAACTATGAAAGTTCCCTAATAAAGTTAATTAAGCAAAATTATTCCCTAATAAAGCAAATATTTGTCATTATTTTTATCTATAAATATTATATGACAAACTAACTATCCACGTCAGTCTGTTTATACATTTAGTTCTTCTAAAAACTATGGAATGGATTTTGATGCGGTTTTCACTAATATTTAGAGAATTTTTCCCGAAAAACACTCCGGCTACGCACGGGCGCTATTTACTAAAAACCTACATGAGGCCAAAGACAGTAGTAAATATTACCAGTACAAGAACGGGGCGGGCCACTAATTAGTCATACATATCTGCGTGGATACTTTATTTACTCCGTGTTAGTAATAAATCGAGTTTGAAGTGTTAGTAGCAAAAAGCAACCATAATGGTATCAATTCTGATGCAACACAAATGTGGTCTCTCCTCCCTTTTCTAATGCAAAACATCAAAACGAGACAGCAAACATTTTTAGCGAGTACCAACCTAAATTTGTGTCAAAAGCACAACAAACGTTACGTATTTTGCGTATAATTAGTCGGTATATTCTGAGGTTATGTTTAAAAATTATATGAAGAACTTAATTTTGAGGTGTCTAACCTCAATTAACAGCGCCAAAATTATTGCTATCTCGTTTTGGCGTTAGAAAAAGGCAGAAGAACTTAAATTTACCTAAATTAAGTGTTATAGCAAAATCGGCACCGTTGGTGCCGATTCTGTTGTAACAGAACTTAATTAAATTTGGTCCCACTCTATCTTTTTCTAATATCAAACGCCAAAATGAGATGCAAACATTTATAGCGAATGCCGATCTTTGTTTGTGTCAAACGGTTCAAAAAACTCTTGCATTTTTGCGTATCTTTAGTCCGTATGTTCCGAAATCGCGCCTAAATCTTTTAATTTTGACGTTACTAAACGAAATTGACAGCACCAAAATTGTAGCTATCTCGTTTTGGCGTTTGACAATAGAAAAAGATAGGGAGAGACCAAATTTAGCTAAGTTCTGTTACAACAGAATCGGCACCATTGTCACTTTTTCCAAACTAATAATTCAAACTTATTGCAATGTTGACTAGTCCATAGTTTACGCATCAACGAATCGACGTGATTTCTTGCATGAATATGTGATGACCTACTTCGCTACGTAGTACCACATATCCTTAACAGATGGCGCAATTCTTGTATGACGACATTATCATAGAAGACTGAGTTACGGTGAAGAAGTTTGATAGCGATTTATCGTATATACAACATCTCAAAATCAATCTTCAGAGCGATGGCAGGCCCCGCCAAAATAACACTCGTTTGGCTAGAAGATTTTCCCTTTTCCGATACTGTCACTCCTGCCACACATCGACCTGTGGATATCTTATAATGCTTGCAAAGCTTTGGATACTTTTATGTTAGAACTTTTGTGTTACCCATGGCCCTGTGTCAGTCATTCTATGCTAAGTTTACTAAATGCTTGAATAACACATAGATCTGGGTATTATCATTATCATGCAATTCAATTGTTACGATATTCAAGACGCCTATGTGTAGTAGCAGACTTTGGTGGTCTGATGGAGTTTTGAACGAAGCATCATTTTAAGTTTTATTTTAAAGTTTTATTTATTGTGATACTTAATATATCAATTAGATGTTATTTTGTGTATTAATCGTCAATAATCGTGAACAATATTGAAACATTGGAATAAATTGTGACTAACATAGCAAAGTGGTCATATTTTTTCAAGGCAATATACCTGCGGATATTGCCTGGTCAAAATGGTATTGGTCGGATTGATTTCAAAACTCCCAAGAAGCGATAAAATGTGATACTAATTTTTTATTGTTAACTTAAAGAATATTATATAATTTCAAAAATATATACACTCGACACTGGTAGAAATGGCACGAATTCGAAGCCAATTGCCACTATGAAAAATAGACGAAGTGCATAGTTTTTTTCATGCATGCAGTGCTATTCAGTTCAGTGCATGCAGTGTTCAGACACTTATGGGATTTTAGTTAAATATTTTAAATAATTACCTCTGCATGAGGCGGTAGAAACACTCTCGGCGGAGGCACGGGTGATCGCATCCTATTCTTAGACGCCACCATGGACCTGGACTTCCTATTTCTCGCGTAAGCTGGCTCCCGGTCACGCAACTCTACATCCAGGCTGTCCCCAGACGAAGACGCCGCTATATGGAGGTGGTTCGGTCTTCGGACATTTGCGAGCAGGTTTTCAGTAGAGCCTCCTGTATATATAATTATACTTTAAAAAAAATCGCAGTCTTTGTTAGTAATTTAGCGCTTCAATTGATGAAAAAAGTCCTGTAACAATTAGGCTAAGCACAATCATTCAAAATGCGGAATTAAAAACGAAATCGAAATAATTTCCACAAACCGATTAGAGAATTCTGTCATGAATGAAAAGCACATGGTTAATAAGCCTCATCTAAACCACTTGGCCGACGATCTAGAGAACGCGGCTAAACTTTGGAAAATAAGCTCGAAAATCATCTATTATGAAGCTCTTTGAAGGAGGTATAAGAAGGAAGTATATACAGTGGTGGATGACTTCACGCTGACAAAGATGAAAATAGCAGGACAGAACTGTATTTGAAGTATTTTTCTTCAAAACATGGACCCAAAATTTTAAAGAAATATTTAAAGGGGACACTTTTCACGGCATTTAGTTTTTTTTTTTAAAGAGTAATGAAATCTGACAGTGAAAAAATCTATCCTTGTGTGTGTGTGTGTGTGTGTGTGTCTTAGATATATTACGGCCAGTCATATCAGTACTGACTCTGTCAATGAAGTGGGGCAAAAATGGTTCTTACCAAGTCTCTTATTAATTCGAACGATAGGTGAATGACTGTCAGAGTTGGCCTTGCCGAAACCCGTCTCCAGGTCCGCCCGTATCCGTTCCGATGCGGGGCTCATGCTTATCAGTCGGTCGTAGTGCCGGCAACGCAGAGAGCCTTTCTCTGGGGTGTCTTCCTGCGAACAAAGGAGATCTTCGTAAGTCATCACAAGTTGCAACTAAGTAAATAAAAGTAAATGGACTACACCAATAGAAAATTATACCAATACTACTTACATACCTATTATTATAATTATTACAAAAAAAAACATTTGTTACAAATTAAACCCTATCTTAACAATTATATACGTATTACATATAAATTGTTTACTAACTAAATTCCATGGATTCAACAATATATTTAATAAGATACTTCCCGCATGATTTTCGCGCTAAATGGAAAATTACGACATAATTATAGATTTACAAAAAAAGTCCAAGTAGGTACCATTTTTAGCTGAACTCTCGTGCCATAACGGTAGCTACTGAGATTATGCTATATCGTTAGTTCTACTTGAAAACAAAAACATTCATATATGCATATATTGCAGCATGTTTTGATAAGACATGCTGCAATATTTAAATTGGAATAGTAATACTTTTAAGTGACCAAAATCTGCCTGCTGGTTTTTGCGTGAAGGCCGAACAAACATACAAACAGAAGCGAAGGAAACAAAAGATGGTTTCGGTTTCAGAAGCCCTAAATTAGTCGATTTGCGTTAGATATTTTTGATGTACAGACAATGACGTTTTACAAATTTATAAACGCTTTTGCCCGCGGCTCCGCCCGCGTGAATGTCGGTTTCCGCAACATTGGAAATCCTGACACAACCATAGATTTATATAAAAACATTAACCACTTTTACTTGACCTCTCGTACCTTAGCGGCGACTACTAAAACGGGGATCAAACTGTATCTTCAATTCTACTGAACCGATTTTGATGAAACATGCCGCATTATTTAAGTCGGAATAGTACCTTTAAGACAGTAACAATTTACCGGCTGGTTTTTGCGTGAAGCCTGAACAAACAAACAAACATCGACGGATTCGGTTTCAGAAGCCCTTAATTAGTCGATCTGAGTAGTTTGTTTTTGAATTTTTTGATTTTTGAAAATTTGTCATTTCATCATCATCATCATTTCAGCCCATAGCTGTCCACTGCTGAACATAGGCCTCTCCAATCGAATT
>WUAW01038523.1:35024-46339 GCA_017165845.1 Thaumetopoea pityocampa | reverse complement strand
TTTAAACTATGTATTATTGTAATAGGTTAAAAGAAAGAGAAGTTATGATATTGCAAGATTATTTGATGTAACTAATGAATTCGAGGATTCGATCGAAGTCTACACGGGCGGAGCCGCATGCAATAACTAGTAATAAATAAAATTGAAGTGTTTATCTGTGATTTCTTAAGCTTACTTCTAAATTTTAGATATTAAAACAACAGTTTCTATTTGTACTATTATAAAAAAAACTATCTGTACATTATAGATAAAATCTAACTCAGATTAACTAAGAGCTTCTGAAACCGAAATCTTTTATTTTCTTCGCGTTTGTTTGTTCTTTTGTTCGAGTTTCACTCACGATAGATATTAATCATACTATTTCAGTCTTAAAAGTATTATTTCTATTTAGTACTGTTTCATCTAAATTGGTTGTCTGATCTCCGTTTTGGTAGCCGCCATTATGATACGAGAGTTCAATTAAAAATGGAGCTCTGACTTATAAATCTATAATTATTTCCGGATCTCCCACTTAGCATGAAAACCAACATTCATGCGGGTGGGGCCGCGGGGAAACCTAGTATTTTCTATTATAATTAAATCGTTTTAAAGGTTGAAGAAAGCTTTATTTTTCTACATAACCGCCATTTTGGTCGATACATTTTTGTGGACTCTGTGGCGGTTTCATACCAGCTCGCCAAAATGTCATTCAGAAAGCGCTGAACCTCATCTTTCACAGTTCGTTAGAACAGAACCGCTATCCACACAAATGTTGCTTCAATTTAGAAAAATCAAGAATCAAAATGCAGTAAGCATCTAGATTTACCGATCTTTACGCACGACTGTCAACCTTCCCGACGGTCTCTTCGGAAAAATGAAGCTCTACCGCACCTTTATAGAAAATATCAATACAACTTTTGCTGTAATCTCTTTTTTTACATCTATGTTCGACTGTCCATACATTTCCGTCAATTGGTTATGAATTTCTACCAATATAATATCTTTTACCTTCAAAAATCTAATAACTTCTTATTTATAATAACCATATTTATTTTTAATAACCATATTTTTTGTGATTTGTACAATAAAGAATTAAAGAACTTCACACCTGGCGGTGGCGTTCAACGGAAGATCAATTTTGAGTCGTTGCCAAGTCCGGACTGAACATCGCGCGTGCTTACTTGGGACTGGAGGAATCGCCACTCACAACAGTGTAGCCAACAACCGTATTTACAGTTTCCCTATCTCCGAACATGTGAGATCTCTTTTAGCCCTCTTAAATAACATTTTCAATAATATTAAAACCTGATTTATTGGTGCAAGACCAAGATTGTGTGAGTCTCGCGTCGGTCTTGTATTTATCACAGATGTAACTTTAATATAACGACATTTCAGTGTCATGTTCCGAAAATTAAATTCATCATCATCATCATTATTAGCCTACAGTCATCCACTGCTAGACATAGCCCTCTAGTGATCGCCATACTGAGAGGCTATGAGCTGCTTGCATCCACCAATTGGGTGTTTCTTCATTGGCCGACACGGCTTCGGCCCAGTACCGGCACCGGTAGTACTCAACGAACCAGCACCAACAGCTAATGTAGCTTCATTTGACTTATTACTGATATGTTCAGATCCGACACGACAGATTATAATTCGAGTTAAGCTTCACGACACTTGCACGCCCGCATGAAAGCTTACGTGTGTACACAACACACACATAAGGATACCCGTCCGACACCGGGAGACTTGCTACCGACGACATGCCGATGCCGGCCACGATATGTCGGTACTGGGCCAGGCCAACGAGACAGCGTGGAGTACAGTTTCATAGAATTCTCTCTCCACTGATGACGGTATAGGTGCCGGGCCGGAAGAAGCGCCCATTACCCGCGACCTCCACTAGGTCATCGATGCACCTAGTCGAGATTGGCCCACGCCACGTTTTCCGATTTGAGGTTGCCACTCCAGCACTTTAGAAATTAAAAGTAAATTACCACATCACACAGTTCTGTAAGCTTACGCGGTTTGTACCGCCTTCACCTTTGCCATTTAACGTGAAAAAAAAAATCTAACTCGTTACTCACGCGAGCGTGACACTGAATTATAATACAAATCGAACTTATTCCGAACAACGTACTCACTATATTACCTGTAGGGGGAAGTTGGGGTTATATTTCATGCTTAATAGCTTTTTGTTACGATGTTGGCATTGGGAAAACATAACGAAGCCTAAGTAAATGTCGACAGGCAGTTTTATTGTACTCGCTCTTAGTAAAAGTGAAATGAATTACGTCATCGCCAACCCGTGCAAGTCCACTGTTGGACATAGCCCTCCTCCTTAAAAGGAGGGATTTGCCATAATCTTCACGCTTGACGGGCGTCTTGGAGATCGCAGATTTTCACTGAATACCAGGACAACGCTGCTGCTCATTATCCTGGTACATCCCTTAGCTGGTTTTCATGGCATCCATGGGTAGAGATGGAGTGATGCTATTATTATGCTAGCTCCACACAGTAAATTCTTGGTTTATTGTTATAAAATTAACTATTAGTTACCGATGTCATTTCATCGTAGTTAGTATTATCCAAATTATAATAATACGTATACAATCAGATCAGGCAGTACTTAGTCTTTTAGCCTGTCCGGCAAATAGACTTACGTATACGGGTAAGCGACCCCGGCCTCCCGAGCTACTACCGTCTCTTCCTACTCCTTCAGAGATAGTAGTACCTATATCCTAGTTCGTCGTATAATCAGACTGATAGTGCTATTTTATATGAACACTATAATAGATATATTTAGCAAATTAAATTAAAATGAAATTATTAAATAGCTGTCCTGAAGGCTAGATTATATAATTATAATAAAAAAATAGAATTATTTACTGATTTTTAGGAAAACTTTAAAAGAATTATTTTGTTTATCTTCATATCTTTGAATAATCAAAGATGTATTAAAATTAAAAATAACTTACTTCTTCGGTAACAAAGTTTATTATCCTTAATAAATAATCCACTGAGTACACTTCTATACAGACCAGCCCCCAGAGTGACGACTAATGAATTACCCCCGTCAATAATATCAAAGCAAATGCCAGCTGTCAATTTTCGAGTGACACCTATTTTCAAGGGTTCCATTAAATAGCTCGAATAGGAACTTTAATGCCTGTTACTGTAAGTTAAAAATGCTCTGTATAGCGGCTAGCTCTTTGAAATTAGGTGCAGAGAGATTCGTTTGATTGATTATGTTTATAATGTGACAATTGCGTGTTGAATTAATTTTTCTGTTTATTTTCATATTAATTTCGCAGAAGCAAGCCTTAATTTGAACTTTCGATGAAAGAAATCGTCTTCAAGAAGCCATTATATTTAGAAGCGAGCGAATTCGTGAAGGATATTTGTAATATGATGTTGATGAATAATACTAGCTATGACCCACAGCACTTTTTATGCCACAATAATGTCAAACAAGTCCCCCCCCCCCCCTGATGGTAAGCGGTTACCGCAGCCTGTGGACGCCACAACACCAGGAGTATCACACGCGCATCGCCGAACCTTTATAAAATCTAGAGCATTTCCCGCATGAATTTTCTTACTATTCAGAAATGAAATGCATGCGCTAAATTAGAAGCACCTTTCAAGTAATTGGTTTCTCATTTAAATTTTACTGTTAAATACTAATTTTCGGACTTATTTCCGGAATAAAGTTAGCCTATATAATAGTAATAGTAAGTTCTCTATTTGGCAATGAATGCCTCGTGGAAATCAGTTTAGCCATTTTAGATAGACAAGCAAAAAACGCTTGTTTGGAATTTGGTCACGTACAAGTAGCTGTACACACTACAGACAGACACTTCGATTTTATTTATTTGTGTTCATTGGTAGTGATTAGGATTCTTGATTGCTTATAATGATCAGTGCTGTACAATATTTTTTTAAAACTAAATTTTAGTGAACTTCTCAATAATTAATTTAATTTGGTCTTGGCGAGACTACAGACAGAAAGCTATGGAACATTGTTTGACGTCGTCGTCGAGAAAATCTCTCACGCATGTAGATTTCCTTATGATGTTTTCCTTCACCGTTTGAAGCGAGTGATATTTGTTAAATTATTAATATGCATATGATTTTGAAAAAAAGCAGAGCTATGTGCCTTGGTTTCGAACCCGAAATTTAAGACTTGGATGCATGATCATACCACTAGGCTATCACTACTTTTAACCCCTTACCGCATACCAAGCCATATATGGATATAAAATTTTATGTTTTATTTTCCTAGTATAATGAATAACTGAATTTTAAAGAACAAACTTAAGTTTGAAGAAGTATTTCACCGTGAAACGGAACGTAATTTATTTGTCTACTGGCAACGATATCTGTTAAAAATATATGACGCTATACAACGCGTGTTCGGTGCAATCTCAAATCCAAAAAGTGCAACTTTTGGGACTCAAAATAAAATACAAAACGGTAAGTACAAAGTTTTTAAAAAACATACCTATATCCTTCATACTTTGTTAAATGTGAAAATAGTATGTTTATTTCAATATTTTGCTTTTCTTCTTATATTTTTTGCCTTTTTTTATGTGTCATATTTGACTTCGTATGTGTGTTACCGTAAAAAATACTACTGCTATTTGGTTTCACATGCGTTCAGGCTTTCTTTGTTGCTTATTCCAGAAATAGATCCTGCGCGCTTATAAGTCATTTGCACTTCCAAACATGTTAATATAATTCCTGGTGATGACAGCTTGAGCGATAATGGTATTTCTTCTTACAGAGATGATAACCCATTTCCATTCGACAACCTCAAAAACCACATTTTTTCATTACTGAGTCGGAATCTAATTTCTTCGATATACATACATACATAAACTACTGCGTCTACACCAAAACTAAAAGAAAGAAGGTTAAAGAGGACTGGATTATTTGATAAAAGGGAAAAATGCCAGCTTATGACAAAAAGCCTCTAAAAACTCCTGCCAGAGATCAAGACTTTCTGATGGATTCAGTACGCTCTGACAGGGTCGTTTCCCTATTTGAAAGAAAAATACCCGATAGATATTCCAGCATTGCTCAATATATAGTTCTTTCACTCAGTGCGAATAGTGTAGTTTCATCACCATCATCCCCAGTCCATATTCGTCCCCACTACAGCGGCACGGATCTCCCCTGATCAGGAGGGGGATTAGACCGTAATCTACCGCGCTGGCCTAGTGCGGGTTGGTAGACTGGTGCGGGTTGGTAGCCTAGTGCCGGTTGGTAGAACAGTGTGGGTTGGTAGAATAGTGCGGATTGGTAGACCAGTACGGGTTGGTAGACTTTAACGTTTATTTATATTAAAATGACAAACGCAATTGTTTCGAGGAATTTCACGACATATAAATGAAATTTTTCTTAAACGCTTACGAAACCATATATGGATTCACTGGAAATAATTAGACTGTATACGGAGCCATATATGACGTCGTGTAATAACTTCCGATTTATATAGTTCATATATTTTTTTTTTCATTTTCAAAATAGTGTTTATTTATCTCTATGTAAGATAAATAAACACTATTTAAAAAAATGATTTTATTCCATCTCTCCATTGATGTGGTAGGGGTTAAAGATATAAACAGAATACTAAATTGATACAATGTGTTTATATAGCTTCGACATAGCTTTTATCGTGCGTAACGAATGCGATAATCAAATGGATATGACAAACCTATCGCGTTCAAAGGCTGCTATATCCGAAGTTGCCCTTGTGCTGTGTAATGTATGACATCACATGGTAACTGTCCAACGACATTTGCATATCAAAGCGAGTTCTAATTTCGATACGAAATTACGATATCTACTGTTGTGTTATGTTAGACCTACTTGCTAAATATACGTGTATCGAAGTACATACACACATAAAATCACGCCTTTTTCCCTGGTCCTCCGGCGGGGAATCGAACCCCGGTCTCCCACGTGACAAGCAGGGATACTGACCACTATACCACCGAAGAATTTGGTTAGGCAGAGACCACTTCTTGCTACGAGCAAAGTGACTAACCGTGGCCCACATTTCGCCCCCGCGGGAAACGAGACGTATCGGGTGGCGAACCACGACGCCGCTATCTTATGAGGTTCAAAAGTGATTAAATTTCCTCATTGCGTTCCCAGGGAAAAAGGATGAGATAGGAAAGGATGATGTATCGAAGTGCCTAAACTAAATTCCGTACGCTATATGTTTGGTCATTTGGAAAGTATGAGTGAGATTCGAATAATGAAACAAATATACTTGGTAAAAGTGAGTGGAAGTACCGGAAGAGAGTGCCCAGGAATAGCCTACGTTGGTCAAATCAACAACTCGTTTCAAAAAGGTCAAGTTCGTAACACCCTTAATCGATGAAAGTGTATGAAAAGATGTGATGATATTTGTGGCGATCTACTTCACTACATACCACACATCCTCAACAGATGGCGCAGTTCTAAAAATGACGATATAATATGGTAGTCTGAATCACGCGCATGAAGTTTAACAGCAACTTAGCGTATATACAACGTCCCGAGATGTACCGTCGGGACAGTGGCAGGCCCCGCCAGACATAACACCCGTCTGGTCGGAAGATCTTCACTTTTCCGATACTGCCACTCCTGCCACACTTCGACCCTACAGCTGGTGACGTAGTCATTAACGCCATCAGGCGTCATAACCATATCGCTATATATTTATAAAATACATCCACGCTACTTTTAGCGATGAATTCTAATATTTTATTACCTATAGATACGTTGATAGAGTTGCACCAACTGTAGTCACGAACAGACTAATGCAACTCAATCGAAACGTAGAGGTAATAAAATATTGCAATTTATCGCAATAAGTCCCGCGAAGTCTTATCTATCTATTATAAAATTGTTGTTGTTATTATAAATATCTTATCTATTATAAAATTGTTAAATGTCAAATTTTCAAAAATCAAAAATATTTAAAAACAAACTACTCAGATCGACTAATTAAGGGCTTCTGAAACCAAATCCGTCGATGTTTGTTTGTTTGTTAGAGCTTCACACAAAAACCAGCGGGTAGATTTTGATTAAACTGTTACAGTTTTAAAGGTACTATACTGCGGCGTGTCTCATCAAAATCGGACCGGTAGAATTGAAGATACAGTTTGATCCCTGTTTTAGTAGCTCAAGTAAATATGGTTCTAATGCTTCTTATATAAATCTACTACTATGATTGTTTTGGGATTTCTCATGTAGCAGAAAACCGACTATACGCGGGCGGAGCCGCGGGCAAAAGTTAGTACTATTATACTTATTACAGAAATTCTTTACAGCGATGCGAGCCTTACATTAAGTGCCCCGCGCATTTGGCGGCCAGACAGATCGGCCGGGTCGTTGCGGCCGGTTAGTCCTTCCACGATTTATACAAGCGCGCATCGAAAATACACGCGACCACGTCGTTTTGTTTAGGAACGTCAAAATTAAAAGATTTAGATGCGATTTCGAAACATAGGGACTAAAGATACGCAAAAACGCAACATTTTTTGAACCGTTTGACAAAAACGTAAGTCGGTACTCGCTATAAATGTTTGCTATCTCGTTTTGGCATTATAAAAAGATAGGGAGGGACCAAATTTAGTTATGTTCTGCTACAACAGAATCGGCACCATTTTGTATGAAATACTATCATTGTGCGCGCACTTTGTGCGATCGCACGCTTTATGAAGATACCGTTTATACAGAGCGTTTATTTTAGAAATTTAAACGGCTGAATCCAGTAATATGCGGCTTCAATATGTTCAAGATATCATAACAAGGTTTTTTGAGACATTTTCAAATACCTAAATGAAAAATTTGTTTTCGTATTGGACTAAGTCAGAAAAATATGTACGAGATATGCCTCTTGGGTTTCCCGCCACAATGGATGAATCCAATATGGATGAATCCAATATGGATGAATCCAATATGGATGAATCCAATATTTTTGGTTCCCATTTTCGCTTTTGCAAAAGAACTAGAGCAAAAATTATTATTTCTTCCTCGACACCCATTCGGAGCACCCTGAGAATCCTACTGACATATCTGGCCGCGGGCTAAAAGTAGTTTGTGGAATATACTGTAAATACTATGGTATGTTAAAAGTATGCCATTAATAGTAAGATAAAAGTATTATATATAAAAATACCTACTATATCAGCGAATGAAAGGTAATCGTCCCAGACTTAAAACGCGAGCCCGCTACAACATTAGTGCTAAACCCCATCACTCAAATCAAATCAAAATATTGCTAATCACCATGATATGTCTAAATTGTCTCCCATTATCAGAATATGTGTTAAAAATAATTGTCTTCTAATGGCAAGTTCCAATAGTAGTAGAAAGAATATAGATATATACACTCACGCCAGTATCCCATAAGGGTAGGCAGAGGCCACAGTTTGCCGCATATTATGATCTTGACATACCTCTCTCGCCTCATCCACATCCATACATCTTTTCATACACTTTCGTCAGTGTTTCCCTCAGATTATAATGTGGACGTTTTCAAGAAAAGAGTGAACAGGTTTCTACTAGGCTAATGCGCTCTACCACCTAAGACTACATCGCTACTTACCATCAGGTGGGATTGTAGTCAAGTGCTAGCTTATTATAATTAAAAAAAAGGACGCTAGGAACTTGACCTTTTTTTAACGAATATATACTCCATATACTCGTATATTAAATTATCTCTTACCAACTTGCTGTCTTACACACTCATTGCTACGTAGTAACTATAATCGAGTTTCTTGAAATTCATATTCTACGTCACTGATCTCAATACCGCCTCGCATATACTAGGATGAAATAATTCTGCGGTCAATCTTAGCATATGTCAATACCAAGTTAACGTCTCAGACTTACAACCCGAGCTCGCTGCAATATTCAGCATCCCCAGTCTATATTCATCCCCACTAAAGGGACGGACCTCTCCTAATTAGGAGGAGAATTAGACAATAGTCTACCACACTGGCCACATAACCATATGGACATGAAGGTTTCTTCATCAATTTTTCTTTCTCCGTTGACTATATCAGTGTGTACATTGTAGACCGTACATGAATTAGAAAAAAACTCAGCGATACAGGACCAATAATATTATTACATGCTAAATCCTATCACTAATAACCATTGTAATCCCGCCATGGGGTAATGAATGATGACGTTGATAATCACGTCACCAATTATGGGTCGAAAAGTTTCAGGTGTGGCATTATCGGAAAAGGGAAGATCTTACGACCAGATGGGTGATTTGTCTGGCGGGGCCTGCTACTGCCCCACGATTGATGTCGGGAGATTTATGTACGCTAAGTCGGTATCAAACTTCGTTAGCGCGATTCAGACTTCTATCGTCGTCACCTCAAAAGCTGATCCATCTGTTGAGAATGCTTGGTACTGTGTAGTGTACTAGTAGGTCGCTACACAGCCTTATTATCAACTAAGGCATTGAAATCCAAGATATATAAAAACGTTGCGAATCACCAGAATATGTATAAATAACAATTTTCCTCTAATGGATCTAATAGCAGTAGAACAACAACGAAAATAACTTGATAATAACGCGAGAGCATCAAAATGCAACAGGTTTTCCATATTTATGATAACGTGAACGTACCGTTAACTAAATGGTCCTTTATTTAGATGCAAAATTAGAATATACACTGTATGCAGACATAACAGGGTAGTATTGTTAAAATTGTTATATAATGCTAAAATATTCTGATGTATTCTAAATGACATTATCTATGGTTTTTATTCTATTAACGTTCTTCTTCCAACATATAATAGCTTGCAAAATTAGTAAGCTTAAACTATAATGGTCCAACCAAGTCTATTAAAGAAACGATCGCCGATTGAATAATTGAGGACGACTACCCAAACACAACTACTACTACTACTACTCAAAGTACTGGCTGAATGAAATGAAAAAAAAAACTCTGACTCAATTTTAGAAAGTCTTCTAGCAGTAGACTAATTCAGATTTAAATAATGAAAACTTAAGATTCAATCATTTCTTTTGTATTCAAGCTATTTACACTCGCTACTGCTGCAATTATCTATTCTCAGATTTTATTTTAATTAATTAATCTATTAGTATTAAGCATTTTCATTTTATATCATTTTATATATAATAAATATACACAGTAGAATTGCAGCACCATATCAAATCCATCCAAAGGTTGTCTGAAAGAGACCGCATATTGCGATAAGACCGCCCAATGTACACTTACAGTTTCCGATTTATTATGTTTGTAATTTTCTTTTATATTGGTGTGAAATAGAGAGTACTATTCTATTAGCTCCATATTTCGGATGACGACATTCAATCTGAAATGATTGGATTTTGAGCGGTCTCCTCTCAAACACGAACATCGAGTCATCTCCTACCAAGTTGCTCCCTCAGATGGCACACAATGTGGCGAAATTACCATAGTTGAGTTTCTGAAAGTTCATGTCACATCAGTGATACTAATATTGCATAAAATATTTGAACTAAGTCTGCGGTCAAACCATGTGAAGCCTTCTAACATTAATTTTTCAATAAAATAAAGTTTGGCAACGAAATACTGCTTATTATTTGATATTCAAATCGTCTGGGCAAAGAGGATGATTTATCAATCTCTATTTGATTAAAATTATAACTCACATAATGAATATTTCTAAAATTAATAAAACTGCTGCTACAGCCGTCGTCAAGTGTAACCACGTATCAATTCAATTTATTCTAACTGAGAGTTTTGCATGCATAAAAACTAAAGTAACAAAAAACTTCCCCGACAATTGAAGTGAAGCCATACCCAACAAAGGCGAAAGCGACGAAAGTAATTAATCGCAAGCTCACGAGCTGTCGCCATGTCGGACCGCATCAATTGCTTGAAGCGAGTCACTCTTATGGAAAATTGTAGCCGCGATGGACCCGACCGAGAAATACAATCACCGAACGCAATCGCACGCCTGAATCGAAAATAGATCAAAGAGAACTCTTCGCGATTTTAACAAGATATGTCGTCCCGATTTTGTTCACACATCGAACATAACGGTCAGTACGTAAGAAGTGTTATGATTATTTGTAACCAAAATAACAACGTAGTCAAGTTTATACTTTATTGTATTTAGGCTTCATCATCATCATCATCATCCCCAATCCATATCGTCCCCACTATAGGGGCACGGACCTCCCATGATGAGGAGGGGGGATTAGGCCGTAGTCTACCGCGCTAGCCTAGTGCGGGTTCGTAGACTTCACACACCCATATAATTTTAAATCCTTAAAATTCAGCAATTTTAATGTTACTCTTTTTAGAACCTCC